>CABEEJ010004581.1:33259-49143 GCA_901482245.1 Timema douglasi
CCCCCCCCCCTCTAAAAATACAACATTATTACATTATAATTTTCAAAAAAGCTGTATTTTTTTCCTATTCACTAACTAAAGGCATGGGATAATGAATAAATTGTATAAAACAATACTTAATTTTGAGTTGAAGTTTTAAATTAGAAATTTTTGTTTGTTTCATATAATAGTCCAAAATAAATATTCTTTGGGTGTAAATGTTATCTTCCCACTCTCGTGTTGACAATCGTATGTACATGACCGGCGAGCCAATGTTGTACTCGCAGCGAGACCACCACACGGACACAACACGGAACAACACCTGTAACGTTACAATTACAATATACACACACAAAATGGCGCTAGACGGCTATATTAAACTAAATATCGTTAAGAGGCAAGGCCTCAAAGTTTACAATTAAAACACAACAAAACACATCGTTATATAATTCTCAACTGTGCTTCAAGAATAACAATCTCTGTGACATTATGGTTCACCCTAAATCGCCCAACTGAGATGCTGTACCCGTAAGATTCCCCAACCTTCCCCCTCATTCGACAGCAGACTCCCCCAGAGATCAGTTACCAGCTACAACGCAACTCCTGCATTGCTGAATACATTGGCCTCACCACAGGAACACTCGGACAATGACGACGACCCTGACAAACCATGCCACAGTACTAGAGTTATACTACAATAGTTGCGTAGGCGGGAACTCGCTCACCAATATATATCTCAACCTTAGATAAGCTTATCTCTGATTATGTGTTTTCAAACCAGGAGAGTGGAAGCCATGGGAATGAAGTTCTCCGGGAAAGATTGGGGTTACAAGGAGTACAAGATATAGTAGAGAGATGGGAGGCGCAGATAACAGAAAGTGTGCAAGTGAGAGTAATAGGAGCAATTAAATAGAAAAATAGTCTCATTGAAGCATATACTAAGCATCTATGACAGATTTTGAGCACCTATTTAAACATTAAGTCACTGTATATGATCAAAAATCTTTGATCTCCATAAATATTATGTTTTAATCTAATTTTCTATTAGCACCCCGTCTTTATACTCATGTACTAATTCAACTAATGGTTTTAGGGCTTAGGTAGGTTATATTTAGATGAAGTGTACCCACACTTGCTTGAAAGGAGAGCTGAAAATCATTATTTTGAAAACCCACCTTCATTACACACAAATGGGATTCAGCCCTCGGTCTCCCAGTCATTGGCAGTCTAGTCTAACACAAGATTAGCGGGTTTTAATCTGAGTGACATGTTGAATTTTAAGATCTATTAAGATCTCACCATGTGATGGTTTTCCTAGTTGTACGTGGTCTATTCACACCTCTGCAAACACTGCCCGTTCTTGAGTGATGGCCGCGAGTTCTTTGAGCCATTCGTCCAATAACACGGCACACATCACTACATTGTACACGTCTGATAGATCTGTGGGCCATACAAGCTTGTTGATCAGATACCTGCAATAACAGACATCTCAGTTAGAGCTCTACCCAATAACACGGCACACATCACTACATTGTACGCATCTGATAGGTCTGTGGGCCATACAGGCTTGTTGATCAGATACCTGCAATAACAGACATCTCAGTTAGAGCTCTACCCAATAACACGGCACACATCACTACATTGTACGCATCTGATAGGTCTGTGGGCCATACAGGCTTGTTGATCAGATACCTGCAATAACAGACATCTCAGTTAGAGCTCTACCCAATAACACGGCACACATCACTACATTGTACGCATCTGATAGGTCTGTGGGCCATACAGGCTTGTTGATCAGATACCTGCAATAACAGACATCTCAGTTAGAGCTCTACCCAATAACACGGCACACATCACTACATTGTACGCATCTGATAGGTCTGTGGGCCATACAGGCTTGTTGATCAGATACCTGCAATAACAGACATCTCAGTTAGAGCTCTACCCAATAACACGGCACACATCACTACATTGTACGCATCTGATAGGTCTGTGGGCCATACAGGCTTGTTGATCAGATACCTGCAATAACAGACATCTCAGTTAGAGCTCTACCCAATAACACGGCACACATCACTACATTGTACGCATCTGATAGGTCTGTGGGCCATACAGGCTTGTTGATCAGATACCTGCAATAACAGACATCTCAGTTAGAGCTCTACCCAATAACACGGCACACATCACTACATTGTACGCATCTGATAGGTCTGTGGGCCATACAGGCTTGTTGATCAGATACCTGCAATAACAGACATCTCAGTTAGAGCTCTACCCAATAACACGGCACACATCACTACATTGTACGCATCTGATAGATCTGTGGGCCATACAGGCTTGTTGATCAGATACCTGCAATAACAGACATCTCAGTTAGAGCTCTACCCAATAACACAGCTCAGCTGTAGTCTACCCCTACTCTCCAGGCTGGTATAACACAGCTCACCTGTAGTCTACCCCTACTCTCCAGGCTGGTAAAACACAGCTCACCTGTAGCCTGCCCCATGTGCAATACTCTCCAGGCTGTTTTCTTGTATAGCCTGAGGCTGGACAGTTCGACGAAACATAGAAGACAGCGCGGACGAAAAACTGCGTCGCTTTGGCTCACCTGTGAGGCACAGAACAGTTCCATTTAGTTCTAGTTAGTTTAGTTCTTCAGCTACAGACCTGATGACCCATGACCTCGCTCACCTCGGGAGAAGGGCTCTGTGGTAGACAGCGAGTTCCTACGGCTCGGGGGTGATGACGCCTCAAGGGCATTCTTGCGGGCGTTCACCAGCCTGTCCTCTCTCAACAGCAAGAACTCCCGAGCGCTCGCTAACAACTCCTCCGTGTTGTCATGCCGACTGAGGTACTGGTCGATACGGTATTTTAGTGAGCCCAAGACCTGCACAAAAATGTTTGGAGTCGAAACATCAATTAAAACATTTAAATAATTTATAGTAGCAATAATTAAGTTTAAATAGGGATGGGACCCTTGAACGGATATTAGAGACTTGAGAGTTGAATCAAAGATTTGGGATTGAAAAGTAGAAGTAAAATTTATATGCGTAATTCATATTCATAAAATATTAGATTCAACCCAACTCTAATTTTACTGTAACTTTAAACTATCAAGAATTATTTATAAATAATAAATGTATTTTATATTCAAGTATGGTTTGAGTTAATCTTGAATATTTTAAACGATGATATTCAAATAGTTTATTACCAAAAGTATGTAAACATATTTTACTAAAATGACCCAACCATAGATTGAAAACAGTTGATGATGATGATGATGATGATGGTGTTAACTAATGAAGATGCAAGTAACATCCCATTTTAAGAGAAAAATCACGACAATAATTAATTATACAACTTTATGTGTGTTTTAGTCGAGTAAAGAGAGATTGCGCTTTATGAAAGCATGAATACAAGTCGTGTGAAGGATAAGACTGACCTGGAACAGAGAACGTATGCTCGGCTGGAAGACTAACGAGTGGTTGAGGAGGAACGAATGCAGCAGTGGTTGAGGATACACCGCCAAGCGAGAGACAAGTCCCGTCAAGTGGAGGTTTATATACAGTCCGTTGCTCAGCATACTCGTCAACTTACCCAGAACAACGTCCAGAAATGGGCCTGAGCAAGAAACAACATGACAATATAAACAACCACTCGACCTTTTGGTAAATAAACATCCTAAATATTCAAAACTTTGTGTCAAAAATTGTGTATTGTGTATATTATTATCCTGTTGACCTATCTATATCATATTATATTATAGGAGAACTGAGAATGGTAGAATTTAAAGGGAATTATCTTGGATGTGTATTGAAAACTATTCCTGGCACCGACAAACCTAACTATTATTATTATTATTATTATTAGCACCGCGTCTTACTGCCCGTTCGGGTTGTAAGCACTTACGCTAATGTGTAATGGTAGGGTGATTGTGAGATGAAATGGAGGACCTACAGTTTAACGTGGAATCCGAACCACGGTGGAGGCCTGGCATTCCCCACATTCACAAGATGTCTTGTCAGAGGTGAAGGAAGGGTTTGGTAATCAGATAAATCTGTGCCGGGACCGAGGATTGAACCCCGGCCGCCAGCACAGAAGTCTGACACCTTACCCCTAGATTTCATCATTCAGATTATAAACATAGGGGACATTATTATGTTGCTATAAAATGTTTGGTTTATTAACAGACTCACCAATGTCAGGCGTGGTATTGAAGATGTCAACGTAAGAGTTTTCCTGAGAGAACTTTCTCAGGGCCCAGAAATCATCATTTCTTGATGTCCGCCTCAAATTCTCCTCCATTCCCTCTTTAGTCTCATTTTTATCCGATTCCTTGGACACGCTTGCTTCCTTCTCAAGACCTAACGAAACTCCGAGATCTACCTCTGACGGTCGATCTTCGTTGGGTTCATTATCCGGAGTTGATTCAGAGGAACCTTTGAAAGCAAAGCTATCATAACCACTGCTGCCATCTATGGACGATAAACTGTGGTAGTTTGTGGCAACGTTGGCCATTTCCTCGACACCGTTATCGTTGATCACCTCGACACTCGATCCTACTTCCTGTCCCTGTTCCTGTTTGTGCTCCGCAATTTCCACATCGTTGAACAATTTACTGTCCTGTTCTCCGCGCTTGGACGACAGAGACGACTCACTTTTCGATGTATTTACACTTTGTTTTGCTATAGTTGTCGCATGTGGAGGATCCTCTCCGTTGTAAGGATGTGCCCACTTGGAGCACCCTATAGAACAAGCTTGTATCCTCCTCCGAGAGTCACACAGGTATGCGTGGTAGTTGCCATAGAGGCTCTCCGAGGGCCGCGGGCCGTAGAGGGAGGAACTGTGGTCTGTGAAGGACAGAGAGGCGGGGAGTGTCGAGGGGGGCACGGTACAGCAGGAAGGGGAGAGGGACAGGAACTTGTCGGAACTGCGGCAATAAGGATCTAGATCGCGTATGCGCTTGCGTTGAGACAGCATGACATGTGTGCACGGGACCAGGTGTTTGAAGACGAGCTCCAACATTACATCTTCACAGTTGAGGTCGACAAGAGTCTCGAACAACGCCAGTGTCGCCAGACAGAGCTGTGTGAGGCACAAGAACCAACAAAACAGTATTATCACACGGGAAAATAGACAGTAGAGGCTTTTTTATTATTATTACATTTTAAATAATGTGTACAGTTCCTTTAGCTTTTATTTTCCATCTAATGAAATGTTATCTGTATTTATAATATACAAACCAGTCAATTAAGTTAGATTAACAAACAAGATTAAAACATTAGACCAAAATAATAAATGATTACATTTAATAAAGTGCCTAATTATTAAAGTTATCTTTAGGGGTGGGCCCTCAAATCCTTAAAGATATTTAAAATTCGAGGATTCAAGAATCGAATCCTAGGAAGAAGAAAAAACCATTTTCCAAGTGAAATTTGTTTTTGGGTTCTAACATTGCTTATTGGTGGTTCAGAGCCAATTATAATTATAGAATGGACTCAACAACCAGATCCCAGACCGGTAATTTAACACTTAACCGAATGTATGAATGAATGGATTATTATATTATAAATAAAAAAGTAAAGTTTAATTTCATTATATCTAATAGAATTAAAAAATTTTTAAGAACATAAAAACACCAGCTTTTCATTAACTAAAATATATAAAAATGAGCCAAAGTTCCTGGTCGAATAATATTTGTAATAGTTTCAAAATGGGAGTGTGTTCCTCGAGAGGAGTAAACTTTCCGGGAGCCTAGATAGTACTATGAAACATTCGTCAACCGTCATAGGTGTTCACTGACTTACCCTGGTCTTGGAATTGATCCTGTTGATTAGGCAATCCAGGATTTTTTCCCCATCATACTTCTCTTCCAATATAAACTTGACGAAGGAGTAAAGCAGTCCTGGCTCGGTGACAGTCCGTACAAATAGGTCCAGATATGCGGTGGACGTCACCAACTCCTCCACCGTGCTCTGTCCAACAACAACAACTCAACTCTAGATCACTTGGCTTGGAAACTGTCTCACCTATCACCTCCCAAAGATTTACTTTTGAAAGCAGAACAAGTTGTTTTTATCAAGCAATTAATACGACAGCAAATATTTCCTTGTGTTTAGTCCACAGAATTAAATGTCGGTTTGTTCGTTTATCGAAAATGTCTGTACCTCAGAAGCAACTAGTTACTAAATTATGTAGAAACTTAATTTTCTCGAATTTTCTTATTAGTTTTTTTAATAGTATTCATTTTAGTATCAATAGAAACAAGAACCCCTAAAAAAAATTATGAAATAAATTTGGAAATTCAATGAATTTTTAAGACCATGTTTTCACACATTTAGGTTGGTAATATTTATCATCCGAAACTAAGAGAGAATAGAAAAATGCAATATTACATGTATTATCTTTTAAGTTTTTATAGAAAATATTTAACTATAAAACACCCCCCAAAAAATTCTACTTTTAAAAGTAGAAAATGAGGGTGAAAATTGACGAGATAACAAGTTTTGAACTGTCCCCTCTCCCTGGGTATTAATTTGACCAAAACACAAGTTACTATCGTGTCAAATATGTTTTCCGCAGATAAGAAGACGTTCATTTTGTAGTTGAATGTAGAATATTAAAAAAAGGTATCATCGATTATGTACCATTTCCTTGCCTTTATTTTAACCTTTGATGCAGACGTACGAAACACAGTGTAGCTGTTTGTTGTTCACAAGACCAGGATTTTAACCCCAACCTACCCATCTCCGGCAAACCAGACTAAATGAGCTCACACGGTGATTACAGCAACTTAGAATGTGATTGCCTTTCTTTCATTTAATGTAACAAAACTAGATTCAAAAACATCATTTCGACAGCTACCACGATTAAAAATATATCGTGAAATGACTATAAAGGTTTGCTTGACTGCAAAGTATGTATTAAATACACAATAAATGGTGATACACACACCTTAGACTGTTATGGAAAATGTTACAAGCAAAACGGTTACATGCTAATAAACATGCTTTGACAAACACACATGCTTGCTATTTACATCCATATCTACAAATGTACAACTAACTATGAGCAGCTTTTAAAGCACTTTCAAAACATAGCCAGCATAGCCGCAATCAGTCATGCACAAAAAACACTACTCAACACAACAGTTAAACAAGGAGAAAAAGCTGTAATAAATCAGACTAATATTTATTACAAAATATATAAAATATCTAGGTGTTAATATACAACACAACACAACAATTGTTACAAGATTGTGGGGAATCCAGCTCAATTACATACCTAAGGTTGACTACAGACACAACACTAGCTTTTGCAAGGTATTGACGGCTTCGTCAGGGACCTAAACCTGAATATTCTCCAGATCAAAACAAGACCAGAATATAAGTCTCCCCGTCGAGAATACCATCACTGTATGACCGGTTCTAGAACTCATGCCCTCCTCAGGCTTGCCCAATAGCACCACGTCAACAATCCCAATTGAGGTCAAGTTTGGTTTCGACACGTCAAGTCTGCTATGCACATCAAAAGCTAGTGTTAAGTATTACTTTTACGTTCAAAATGTTTTCTACCGGCCAACTTCCAAACAGTAGCTGAATTATCTCTATTTCCTTTTGGACAATGAGTTAGCTTATAATGCTAACAATGCAATTGTTATGATAGCAATAGTTTGTACATGCCTGCAATGAGATAATCTCTGGGTTTTGTTTCAATGCCGAGCATAAACAATGTAGGTTTATAATGTCTGTGGTTAATCAACTAACAGCGACGGGTATTCAGAATAAACACATGTTAGTGTAAGCTGTTCATGCGTGTTAGTCAAACCAAGTAGCAAAGTTAGAGCTGTATATATAGTCCAGATGTTTGTCTCCCCCGAATGATCACTCATATGCTCAATCTGCGCTCAGGAAAACAGACACATGACGGTACAGCAGGGAATGACTACATTTTATTGCGGAATTGGAGCTTCCCATAAAGTGGCGATTTTTGCGATTGTCGTGTTTTCAACGGCCAGACAGAGGCACAAATAGAATGTAGCATATGTGAGAGGAGTGGGCAATAGACCTATTAATGAAAGCAAAGAGTGATATTATGTTAGAGGCTCTGAGTTCAATTCCCGTGTTTGAGGGCCAATTGTTATCTATTTATAAATATGAAGTAGGACTAATAAAATATGTCGGCAGTGAAATGTTATACATCAATGTCTAATACGCGATGTTACACGTAAGTGTTTCACAAAGTTTGTCATTTGGATACAAGTGGATTGAATAATGATTTGTAAGATGTTTCAAAATGTCATATGTAAGGAAACTAGACATTATAAATAGTTTTCTTCAAAATGTTACATTAGACATAGAACTCAAAACTAATGTTGTAATATTTCAGTTACATTTGACCTATCTACTATTTGACCACTCACACCAAGCAGCCAACTCGTGATGAGTGAGATGCTGGGGACACCCGACTCTGGAGTATATATATGTCCCTAACGATGTGATGTTTACGACAGAGTACTGACCACTTCTGCTGGCGAGTCTAAGCGCTCTAGAGGGAGTCCCAAGGAGTCCTATAAGCCTCGCCGGGGTTGTGCCGAGGGGCGCACATGGGCCAGAACACACATACCACATTTAGACATTGCGTCATGTGACAGCATCGACACTACTTACACATAACACTACTTACAGATAATAATGTAATTATATTGTTTAGTATATTTTATATTGTAATGTACAATGACAATTAAGGACTTTACCAGTGAGGCCCATGAAATGGTTTGTGTTCCCTGGTTATTTTAAAATACAGAGCTAAACATAGCACTGATCTTTAAATTGAGAAATCACACTTGGACACGGCAATCGAACCCGGGACCTTTGGCTCAGTACGCCGATGCTCTTACCACTGAGCTGTCCAGGAATCATTCTGTGCTCAAGGTAATTCTTCACTCATATTTAAAGACAGAGTCTGCGATGGATATGCGGAAATTGTCAGCTACACACGAGAGATCAATTATGATCGCGCGTGGTCTGATACCGCGATAAAACTCGACTTGGGAGGGCTTTATGGTGCCAAAAACACAATATTTGTACAAATGCGCATATCATTATGGATAGCCAAGCTATTATAGTGAGTACGACTATAGGCTATAATAGGTCTATCATAACAACACCGGTTTAATAACATCATTACATCACATGTTTTTAAAGTTAAAACTTTCTGAATGCCAGATTCTCACTTTACTTAGTTGGAGTAAACTATATTACATCTGTAAGTGATCGTGGGAGCACATGTCCACACACATGACACATTTGTAAATAGGTGGTTTATAGACATATGTGTTTGTAAAGGAGCCAATGATAATATAACCAACCAGTAACCAAGTTCTCTCGTGTTGTGGGAGGAAAGTGGCCATATATATATAAAACTCACTGATATAACAGGTTAGAGACCTTCTTCCAAATACAATACAATTACCTCATAAAGCGAAAAGAGGTTTTCCTTATAGAGTTATATCATTAAATTTTCTTAGTATAAAATTCCCTGTATTTTCTAAGGAAGAAGGAGAATTTAAAATACATCCTTTACACTTCTATGTGTAATGTTTTATCCTTGCTATTCCCCTTAGTCGTGTTTGTGTCAAAGTCTAGGAACGGGGTGGATATGACCGATATTAATGGTTCATTCAACGGAACAAGTGTGAACATGTTCCTTATTTCAATGTGTTTGTCTTAGTACTTTACCTCAAACGGTGCAAGTTTTCCTTATGAGTTGTTTTAGACCACTTTTCACCATATTTTCTGTTTGTCTCACATTTTAATATTTGGTCTTTGATCTTGAACTTATTTTTGTTGTTTATTTTATGAATTCCATGGAATATTTTACAGCCTCTTGCTGAAGTGTTTTTGAGTGACCAAACCTAGATTTCAACCCTCGTCTCTTTGTCCAGTGGTAATAGTGAAAAGAGTGGCTTGTGTTTTTTTTGTTGTCAAAGCCATATTGTGTTTGTGCATTCAATCTTTGTTTTGAAGAAGAATGGCTGTACACAATTAAAATGTGAGCATGAACAAATTGTTTGTATGTGGACACAAGCACTTTATATTAGGAAAATATCTATATTGAATGAAAGGAGGTCATCACAAAATGAAACAATGCTAGATCTAGATGATCGACGAGAGGAGGGAAGACTACAATCATCTGGCAGTCTAAGGCGCTAGACAAGCCTTGTGGGTTCGAGTCCTGGCCGAAAGCTCTACGAGTGATTTTACACATGTGATTTAATTAATGTCATTTCCCCATTCATCCTACTGTCAATGAAAGTGAACTTAGTTTAAACAATCCTTCTCATCCTTGTCCTTTGTAGCAAGTCATTTATGACCTAAATGTCGGAAATATAAATTTATAATTTTTTTTTACTATTTATAAGTGTAGTTTTTTTATAGTGAATTATTATTTTTTAACTTTGGAAATGTCTTGGAAATGTGTCCACGGTCTTTTTCCCAAATCAAAACGAACAAGTTGAAATGAGGCGACTGTGTGTACCTGAATATTAGTCAGCCATCACCGACGATATGAAGAACAGACCACACCAATAGACCAGAGAAACACTTGTGTTACTAACAAGCTAGAGATGCCGAATTGCATCGAGTTGCCAGTTATTTCAATAGCTCACTACAAGTCTCATATAAAAAAATTACCATTCTTCTTCTTATAATTATTATTAGCACCACGTCTTACTACCCGTTCGGGTTATACGCACTTACGCTAATGTGTAATGGTAGGGTGATTGTGAGATGAAATGAAGGACCTACAGTTTAACGTGGGATCCGAACCACGGTGGAGGCCTGGCATTCCCCACATTCACAAGATGTCTTGTCAGAGGTGAAGGGTTTGGAATTACCATTCTTGTTAAAATCATTAAAGTTATCTTTGTTTATAAATTTTTTTATTTTATTGAGTGTTTCAAAGTCAATGGTTTGGATATGAATGGCTAAGAGTAGATAATACAATGTTAAACACTGTACATGCACTTAAAAATTAGAAAATAAATATCACTAAATCTGAATTATGTCAATAGAATGTCGACTCAATAAAACCCAATTGCAATGATTTGGAGTTTTTTTAATGAGCATCTTATTAATAAAGTACCAACTATGTACCCCTTTACTGAGACAAGGACGTCCATCACCGATCAACATCAGAGAATCCACCACAACATTATTTTACAAAATATATTTACTGTGTCATGAAAACCTCGACCGTATCGTTATGGCCTTACAATTATATATTATTTAGGCAACCATTTCGTGGTAAACTTTCATTCATAAAATAATAATCTAATTTGCAAATGAATGAAAAGAAGCAATGTAAATAGCCTTGAAACCAAAGAGCACTACTAAAAGTGAAAAGATAGTTCAGGTTTTTGTAAAAAACATGCCTCTAGAGATTACAAAATAAGAAAAGGGGTTGTACAACAGCAATTTTAAAAGTCACAAACCCTTCATAAAAATCCAAACTATTAATGCACAGATATTTATGACTATTTCTAAGAGCATATTACAATTGATGGTATAAATTAACTTTCAAGCCATGGAATAAAATTAATTTGAAATAAGGGTTAAGTAAAATAAAAAGAATACATATGTTATGATATAATTATACAATTTTAATTCATTATTAAATTCATAATTATGTTTAAATAGAATTGCCACCTTTCATTATTTATTTGTTTAAATTTTAAAATTTGACTGGTCGTTGGAGTTTATCTAGTTTGTAACACAACTTACACCCCCATGTTCTATTTGATACTCTAACACTCTTTTCTAAATCAACCTTAGAATATTTGCTAAAAGCTCTAAGTACACCTTATTTAACTATCACAAAAAAATCAAAACTACTCCAAACTCTGTTTTGCAATTTATTTCTTGTAGTGACCAAAAATAACTGTTCAAAAAATTTTCATTTTATGTGTTCAATATGAGAAAGCACTTTCTTGTTGTCAGTAGTGTGTCTGCCTACCGAGTTAAGGGCCCCGGGTTCGATTCATGGCATGGTAGAAAAACTTATCATTGGTGAAATATGGTTTTACCCTTTCACGTTGATAAAGTAATAGTTGGGGACTGGATGTTGTGCCTGTTCTCGTCTTAAGTTATATTATAAGACATGGCTTAGCAAGCCAGTATGGATGTAAGTAAGACTTTCTTGCCGAGCTTCACACCATACTGTGAATGCTATGTATTGCTATAATTGATGTTATCTTTTCAACGACACGGGCCAAGGGGACAGAAGGCTCCTACACATATTTATGTGATCTTGTTTGGAACCAATACAAAGGTTGATTATTTAGGGATTATTTCGTGCTAGTTGAAAAACCTAGTAAGTCACATGGTGCGTAAATAGGATGTATTTTTGGCGCCCAATACTATCAGCTGTGCGTCAGCTTACTAGGAATGCAATCTAGTGTGTTTAGATTGGCACTTGATAGATGGTGTTGTTAGTTGTAAATCAAAGTACCATAACCACAGAGCTACGAATCAGCATAAAACAAACGGTATAGGAGAGGTAAAGAGGAGTAGTATGAGCTCTTGATTAGATAAATAAGCCCACATATTTAAAAACAAAATTGTAGTTCATGGCTATTTCCACTTAATAAAATACTAATAAGATTTAAAAGTAAGATAAGTGAATGTCAACATTCTCAATACTGCAGCAACGTGACAATCATAAAACTAAAAGCACTTTCAGCCGCTACTGTTGTGACAGAGGAAAACCAAGGACATCAGTAAGTACAATAAATTGTACACTACGGCAAAAAGTGAACACAAGGAATGTAAGCGTGCAAAATACATCAGACAACAAGAAGACAGTGAAGCTACATCGACGGTTGCGTGGTCTAGAGTGTAACTGTCGTGTTGGATACTGGTTGGGTTGCGTGTACTGATGGTGTATTCTCCTTATTGGTTCCCCACCCTACCACCATACGCACGCGGGTACATTTATTATAAAATGCTACCATCCTCATTTATTGGTACGCACTTTCTTTTCTGTGTGATTTGTGTGTACCGAGGAAATAAATGGAGCGCAGTATAGATATAGTATCTTTCACAGTTTGTGTGTGGTCAACATTCATTATTATTGCTGGTATCCTGTGGACCAGTTAACAGGCCGCTGTGCCCCAGTGGCTCAAATACACACTACCTTGACTATTTGACCACAGTCATAGTAGTAACAAAACAGGCCTAGCGAGCAAAAGTGGAAATAAGACTCTGGCATCCAAAACAAATCCCCAGCGCCCTCCTACAATCGTGTAACAAATCCCCAACACCCTCCTCCAATTGTGTAACAAATCCCCAGCACCCTCCTACAACCGTGTAACAAATCCCCAGCACCCTCCTACAATGGTGTAACAAATTACCAACACTCTCCTACAATCGTGTAACACATGTGTTAGTGAACATTGTTCTAACATACAGACCCACAGGTGGTTTAGAGTTGTCGTGTGAAATATTTCTAGAAGATGCTGCCCCTCTGTGTTGGATTCAGGTCTCTCTAATTTTTACTTGGTCCAGTTGGGTCTGGTTTACTTGATATTCTATTTTTAGCTTTGTCTGGATGTATAAATAATATTATGTTCTCTAGGCTACATATAATTGATCTAATCTGTTCCAAGAAAAACAAAAGGAACTTTACATTTTTAATTTATAATATTTGTTTATATTTAATGTTCAACAGATTCACTGGTGGTGCGAGAGTTCTCTATCATTTTTATCTAAGCTAAGGGCCGTTAAGAGAATTTGCTTGTAAGTATGTTTTTAAACCTACTTTGGTTAGGGATGACAAAGAGGTAATTAGGAAGAAATGCACCCACATTAGAGTTGAGAGGATAGAAAAACTATAGTAATAAATCACATGTGGAAAGCCAACCCAAATGTTTGCCAAATATTTAATACAATTATAAAAAAACAAGTGTTTTTTCCCCCCCAAAACATTTGTCCTGGAGTAGTCCATCTCGCTAAAGCTTGTCACCCCCTACAGTGCACTGCGCCAACGTGGTGAACATTCTATGCGCCTTCCTCCAGAGGCCCGCCCCTGTGGCGCCCCTCAGTTATCCATCAATAAGGTTTCTTTCACTTATTAGTTGTTGGATCTTCAAGTTGTGTGTAAATTATCATCAGCTCCAATTCAGGAGAGTTATTATTTGTTGTTGCGCTCCATGCATCAAAACGCAAAAGACAAGTTTGGGTCCGTGAAACTAATATTAATAAAAACAATAAAAGGAAATCAACAGGGGTAGATTGAATATTTGTTTCCTGATCTGTTATCACTTTGGAAAGCCCAGAAATACACATTTTAGGTTGCTCATATAAACTTAATTCTCAGGAAACAAAAAGCAATTGGTTTAGGAGTATAAAATGGATCGTTGTGAATCAAATTACGTAATTTAATAAGGGGTCAGAACACAAATTGTTCTAACATTTGTATTTCCCTCCTCCATTGGTTGTTCTCCGCCCAGTAACGTAACGAGGCCACTTGGTTTCTGGCGTTTATACATTTCTGCTTGAATATTGTAGTCCCTCAACCCCACCAAAATGTGACCCACTCAACACCTTCTTGACCTACGTAAGATTTCAGAATAGAAAATAATAATTTTAGTATCCATCCAATAAAGAACGGAAATAATCTTAATAGGGATGTGAAACTTTATTTGATACCTTGATTCTAAGCTCTCTGATTCCTGTACGTAAGGGGAAAATGGCAATATACGGCTATTTTAAACTAAACATTGAAAGGAGGCTGCTAGGAGGGCAAAAACTACCCACCAGAAAACTGTAGGTCTTAACGTTCACAATTAAAACACAGCCAAACACATCATTATATAATGTCCCCTTCAGCGGCAGAGAGTAAAACACAGAATGGACTTTAAAAAACCAACAGGCTGAAGTAGGACTGATGGTGCACTACGAGGCCCTCAGGCCTTGCCCTACTATCCTCCCTTCAACGTTTCATTTAAAAGTGAAAAGAAGTTTTCTAAAATTGTCATATTAACAAACCAAAACATTTTAAAATACAATTCTACATATTCTATTGAAAAGATATGCGTGTGTGTATCTGTGCGTTTTAGTGACACTGCTAAGCAATGACCTGGCGAAGTGTTCTATTGACGGTACGTCAACTTGCGTGCGATGGAGAAGATAGTACCTGTAACAGTGCTGGCCCCATGACGGGTACAAGAAACCCTTGGTGCAGGAACTCCATCAGCTGCGTCTTGACCTTGGAGTGCGCCACTTGTACCACCGCGTTGCAGAAAACGAGGGAGTTCATGATCATGGCGAGCTTGGGGATGTCGTTGACATCGTCAGGGGTGAGACGGTGCCAATCCTCCAGTTCCACATCCAGCTTGCGAGGAAGTTCAGAGTAGAGAGCACTGAGACCAGTCACCAACACCTGAAATAAACATAATTACGCCAGGTCATCAATCTAATAGTGTTGTTGATAAAGATGTATGATAGGAATCGTTAGAATTGTTGCAGAGTGTGTGATTCAACTTCAACTGCGACCAGTCTCAAAAGCACCGGACCGTTACACAGTTTGTGTGACAATGAGATGTAAGTGTGAAGACATATTGAAAAGATAAGTTTATTCGTCCAAACTTACTATCCACTTAAGTTGGCTTTTTTCTCTATCACTTACATTAATTTGGAAGAAGGTATAGGAAAGGTGGATAGAAACATATAAAAGGGGGACAAACACAATATGGCCTTTACAATGAAAAGAAGAACACAGTTCACACTTTACACTGCTGCCAATGGACAAAGAGGTAATGGATGTCTCTTAAAGAAAATTGATCGTCACCGCCCAATCCCCCGACCTAGGTTTCATTCTATCGGAACTCATCAGGGAGGAGTGTG
>CABEEJ010004581.1:49224-62039 GCA_901482245.1 Timema douglasi
TTTTTTGGTTTTCTCTTTTAGGAAGTTGCGTTGCGCGTTTCACACTCCTCCCTGATGAGTTCCGATAGAATGAAACCTAGGTCGGGGGATTGGGCGGTGACGATCAATTTTCTTTAAGAGACATCCATTACCTCTTTGTCCATTGGCAGCAGTGTAAAGTGTGAACTGTGTTCTTCTTTTCATTGTAACAACCATATTGTGTTTGTCCCCCTTTTATATGTTTCTATCCACCTGTCCTGTAACTTCTTCCAAATATAATACATTAATTTTCATAATCGTCCAATGTTTCCACACGGTTTTTATATATATTTCGAAGTATAATATTTATATTTATCCTGTTCAAATGATAGGATCATTGATTTTAGTCTCTTCCCCTTCTCATGTTAAAATAACATTTGAAATTAGTACTTGGTGTCTTGTGAAATACAAACTGTTGTGCTCTGAAGGGTAATAATGTGCACGTCACAAGTCTGTTGGGGATTAAAACCACCGATGTTAGTTTATTCTAGCTAGCAGTGAGCTGGCATGTGTGTTCATACCAGACACATGTCCGAGTGATCAGCGATGTAAGCGCCGACATACTCGTTCATCGCCGACAGAGATATGCACTTCAACAAGGCGTCTCGTGCCTGATGACCTATCGCTCCTTCCCGGTGAACGAATGGGATCAGCAGTGTAAAGATGATAAACCTTTAACAACGAAAACAAACAATGCTCACCCTTTGGATGTTGAACCAGTTTTACATTGTTTGGATTCATATTAACCTTAATTTATGCATCTTATAAAATCTGACATCTTAAATAGCAATATCAACGTTGAAAATAGAAGGACAGACGTGTTTGTGTAGAATTAGACGCAAGAGCATTCTTCTAACACACTAGCAAAATGTGATAATATATCACACTGAAAATAAATAAAAATAATACATTTTTAGTAATCAAATATATTCACCATGTTTAATATTGTTAGTCGAAATTGCTCCAAAAGGATAGTTCTAAATACCAAGTTTGGATGTGTGTCTGCTGGAGAAATAACTTATTTTAAATGTATATTTAAAGTTAAGAATCTTGGAGATAATTTTGTCATAATATTGATCCGATTAGGAATGTCTGTTTTTAATAATATTGTGTTTTTGTGAAAGAATATAATTTTTTAACTATAAAACTATGGCTCGGACAAAAAAAAAGAATTTTCAGTCTTGGTCTCGACCCCAAGTGTTTAATTTCATCATTATACTCTCAGATATATCTCTAGACTACCATATTTGAATCCGTCATTTGTAAACCATTTGTCCCAAAAAATAGGAAACACGGGACCACATCCAGCGTCTGGAAAATATGATGCTTTTAAAGGAAACACAAAAAGTTCTCCGAGCTTCCGTGTAGCTCATTTCTGCATATTTTACTATGGGAATTTTAAAGATTTGTGTACAGGCTAACAGAGATAAACTCATGGTATTGAATGAAAGGGGGAATAGTTTAAATAAATGCACTAGCATTCACTTGAAGAGAGTAAAAACTACAACTACACCTAGTTCGGGGAACGAACCCTGGACAATCAGGTCAGAGCCTGTATGGTTGACCCTGTTGATAATGGAATATTTGAGCTCCCAGAGCATGTAAAACGGACAAGTACCTGTCGGGTCCCTGGTGCGAGGAGGGATGAAAGAACAAGCCCAGGAGCTCGGTGTTGTGCATGAGCGAGATACAAAGATGGTTCAGTAAATCGACCAGTTTCTTCTCCACGTCTAATTTCTTCTCTTCCTCCATCGGGAACCAATCCTCGGAACACAGCGCTAGCAGTTTCAACAAGGGTCGGTGGAATGACTCGTGTTCCAGCAAGTGATGCTGCGAGTTGCTCACCAACGTTTCAAACATTCTGAGCTGTTCTAAGCGCAGATCATACCTGTACCTAGAGTAATATTTATAGAATAATGTGCCTTAAGCATGTCAAATATTACAGTTGTTGTCAATGTTTATAGTTTTATGTGAGATTCATCTTCTACAGCTGTAGTTTGTTAGGTTGCAACTAGTCTACAGTACTGGTACAGTACGTGATCGTAATTGTAGTTTTAGATTGATACGTACATTTTCACACACAATAACGCATGGATAGCCCTACACACAAATATTGATTTATGTTCATGGGGTGTTTGTTCCTATCTATGACAGTAAGGAGGTGTTCGTTCTGACAGTAAGGAGGTGTTTGTTCCTATCTATGACAGTAAGGAGGTGTTTGTTCTGACAGTGAGGTGGTGTTTGTTCTGACAGTGAGGAGGTGTTTGTTCTGACAGTGAGGAGGTGTTTGTTCTGACAGTGAGGAGGTGTTTGTTCTGACAGTGAGGAGGTGTTTGTTCTGACAGTAAGGAGGTGTTTGTTCTGACAGTGAGGAGGTGTTTGTTCTGACAGTGAGGAGGTGTTTGTTCTGACAGTAAGGAGGTGTTTGTTCTGACAGTGAGGTGGTGTTTGTTCCTATCTATGACAGTAAGGAGGTGTTTGTTCTGACAGTGAGGAGGTGTTTGTTCTGACAGTGAGGAGGTGTTTGTTCTGACAGTAGAGGAGGTGTTTGTTCTGACAGTGAGGAGGTGTTTGTTCAGACAGTAAGGTGGTGTTTGTTCAGACAGTAACGAGGTGTTTGTTCTGACAGTAAGGTGGTGTTTGTTCTGACAGTAAGGAGGTGTTTGTTCTGACAGTGAGGTGGTGTTTGTTCTGACAATGAGGAGGTGTTTGTTCTGACAGTAAGGTGGTGTTTGTTCTGACAGTAAGGAGGTGTTTGTTCTGACAGTAAGGGGGTGTTTGTTCTGACAATGAGGAGGTGTTTGTTCTGACAGTGAGGAGGTGCTTGTTCCGACAGTAAGGAGGTGTTTGTTCTGACAATGAGGAGGTGTTTGTTCTGACAGTGAGGAGGTGTTTGTTCTGACAGATAAGGTGGTGTTTGTTCTTACAGTGAGGAGGTGTTTGTTCCTATCTAGAATGGTGTCGAGGTCAGGGAAGTGAAGGGTTGTTACAGCTCAGTATTAGCACCCATGAGTATTGTTATCAAACTGAGTCGTAAATAATATTTTTCTAATTACTAATTAGCACAGGTTTATTTAAAAACTACTGTAAGTTTATTATTTATTTTAGTTCAAAAAATATTTTTTAATTCATATACCTAAATTTTGACCGTCAGGAGTGACAGCTGCTAAACATAGTTTTTACAGATCATTTGGTCCGGCGTAGGAATACATAATTTGGTCTGGTAACGTTTCAAAGCTGTCAGTCAGCACCAAAGAAGCCATGGGGCCACTGTAGCTTAGTGCTCTATTACTAATGACTTTAAATCATTGTAATAATTAAATGTATTTTCATTATTAAATTTTAATATAATTCAGATAATGAATTCAAACTTGACTCGATACTTGAAAAGACATGTAGCCTTTACACAACTGTTGACATGCCGAGTCTTACACACCAACGAGAACTCACCCAAATCCCACCATATATATGACTTGTATTAGAGAGAT
Organism: Timema douglasi; assembly: GCA_901482245.1. NCBI lineage: Eukaryota > Metazoa > Arthropoda > Insecta > Phasmatodea > Timematidae > Timema > Timema douglasi. The sequence continues at coordinate 52,731 of CABEEJ010004581.1, forward strand.
TGTGAGATTTCCCCCTGTTGGAGCTGTAAATACCTGCCGGTGTGCATACTCCACGTGAAGAGAGTGTCCAACAGATTCTCGCTGAGGAGATGTTCCAAACACGGGAAATGAGACTGTTGCTTGTTGTGTTCCCACACTAAGAATGTGACCATGTGTTTCAAATGATTGACCACCCCCCACACGTCGTCTTGGATCGGGTAGCCCACCGGTGGCTGGAACATTCACACACAACCAAACCGTGCGCTTAAATTAGTTAGAATTATGTTACCAACTTTACCCACAGTCAAGAGGACAGAGATTGTGTAATTATTGCTTTTTAGCATTTTCACGAAATATGCTGAGAAATAAGCATAAAATACGTGTCTTGTGACTATAGTCATAGCCGGCAGCTAAAACGTTACTAGCTCTACTTTCACAGAGTAATGTGATTTGCAGCTCTAACCTTTGTTACATGGTACAAAATAATAATATAAATACTGTTTGTATTCTCTATAAGGTGTTCCAAAGGCCCACGGGTAGGAAATCAAGATATAACCAAGCTTGTTGCTTTCTAGGGTTGTTAGTTCGCTGCCAACATTTGAAGAAAAACCACTTAAAGTTGTAAAATTTACCCTAAAATGGTCTTATTTAGGTTTACTTTTACTGGTTAAGACACAAAAAATTTGTGTCAACATACAAAGATATATTTGGTTAACTCCTTCATATTGAAATGGGCCTATTATGACTAACAGTTTATTTTCTCCATAACACATTTCAAAGGCTGGAGCATATTATACATAATATACCTACTCAATACTATGGTAGTTCAAATATTAATGTTATTAAATAATGTAATGAAACTAAAGATGGTGTTCCCGCGGGTAAGTTCGGCAGAGTACCTTGGTGCGCACGATAATCTCCATCGCCTGCTGCCAGTGCTTCCTGAAGCTGTCGTAACAGGCAGAAGGGTCCGAATCTTTTGGAGGGTAGCTGGACGGTCTAAGTTTCCCAAAACTCGCCCTTAGGGGGCTGTTTCTTAGCCAGCTCATGGTGCCACGATCATCGCTTTGTGACGACATGAAACAAGACAAACACACAAGTGACACGATATTGTCTAGACACGACACACAACAAGTACAGACAGCTCCTTTGTAATAACCATCTGGAAAGCTTTACTCCTACCAGAGCTCCGCTCAGTGGATTCCGGTGGGAGAATCGGGCTATGGATATAATAAATCCTCGACTCACACAGATTCAAGTTACATGGATTCGTAGACACACAGTTTAGGTTCTTGGACAAAGTTTCAACACCAACTATCGAGAACCAATTTAAACAAAATTAACAGTGTTTTTAGTTGAGCAGTATAGTGTGTTTCCAACAAACTTTTATGGTTGGTTCACTTGAGAAGAACCTGACCGTACAGGCCTCTGTTACAGGATAACTCGCATACTACACCCTACCAATGTCTGTTAATTAGTAAGTACCTACTATGATCTAAATTTTAGTTTCTCCGCGGCAAACCTAATTCTTGTAGGTACAAGGAATATATAATTATTTTCAACATCTTGTTTGCAAATATTTAAACCTTTTCTTATGAATTACCGGTACCGAGAATCAAACTGATTCATTTTGATTTTTGTGTAAAATACTGTCCTGGTATTTATAATAAATTTAAAGGAATGGTAATGGAAAAGGATGACATTGGCGTAACTTGGAGTTTAAAAGATATTTTAGTGTACAAAAGCTTATATCAATGTTTAAAATTATAAAAACTATTTTTTGGAGGAATATTTTAAAGAGTAGGCCTAGGAATGGAATAAAACCAAGATGGCTTGAAGGCAAAGATATTTTAGTTCACATTATGATCTAAACATCAGTATGTTCAGAATAGCAGTTTGTCGATTGTTGTTAATAATAATGCAGTTTGGTAAAGTTGTATAACAAAGAAAACCGTTTGTGAAATTCACGTGAAGCAAAGGCTCGAATTTAACCCAATTCATTTGAAAAGGTTTGATTTATTAGTAAAAAAATCGTACTAGTGAAAAGAAATTAACTGAATTTTGCGAAATCACTTTAGCTAAGGATTTTTTTAGGTTATTTGTTAAAATGACAGCTAAGATATGTATAATAACTTTATTGATATTCTACATAAATACAACCTATCGTTAAGTAGTCCAATGCTTATAGACTAGCCATTAACATAATTTATTAACACAAATTATGTTTATGAAATGAAATATAAAATTGGCAAGGACCAAATTTAGGATAAAAGATTAACTTATTTTGTGTGTAGATCTAGACTTATATTCGGTGTTTTATACACACATTTATAAATCTTGCCACTCCATCCTTACCATTAATCAGTTCACAAGTTCTTTCACCATCTTAATTTTTCTTACAAAACAATACAAACAAAAAATAGACGTTAAAGGTTAGTCTGTCATATGTAAAACAGCTTAGGCAGCAGTAAATACAAAAGCGCAACATAACCATTTTAAACCATGGTATATAATATACTGGTCTGACTACTCTTTAGTTCTAATAATCAAATTTTGAAGCCAAATAGCGCTAGTATTGTTCTAGAATAGCATGGGTGCAATTCAAATAGTGTAAAGAAGTGAAAGTAAATAAGTTTTCGGTTTATGACTTTAAAAGTGATCTCTATACTACACTGGATGGACACAAATACACACCGCTTGCAAAGAACCAAAGCGTTACACTTAAGTTTGTTGTCTGCTTGATTGTGAGGGGACAGAGCTAACGGTTCATTCCAATGTTCTTTTGCGAAAAACACGTATCTGTTGCATAAAAACTGTTGTTTGAAAAGAGTTTAACAATATATCATACTTGGGTAGATACACGTTTACATTAAAGGATATATATATTTTAATTCCACACGAAACATTGTACAAATACGAGTACAATCTTTTATATAGGTATTAAAATAGATACGTAGCAATGATAAACTATGACCTCAAAATCTAGACATGCGTTAGTGAAGGACTAATTAAATGGAGAACCGGGGTTTCACCCCATGGAATTTTTGAAATTTTATTTTGAAAAATGTGATATTTTTATGGATGTTTTGTAGTTACATTTTGAAAGTAACTACTTTGTGATCGCAAGGTTAGGAGGTTGGAAAACGCCCCTTAATATATATAAAATTCAAAGTTTAATTAAAACCCATATAGTGTCACTCTATAACACAACTCTAACTCTCAATAGGCACATCTACTTTTCTGGGACCTGGTAATCTAGGGGTAAGGTGTCAGACATCTGTGATAGTGGTCAGGGTCAAATCCTGGTCCCGGCACAGTTTTATCTGACCTCTTCACCTATGTTTACCTCTGACCACAGTTAGGGAAGGTTACCACCAAGATAAGGTCTACCTGAGGACCTATAAGTAACAGCCCTGCTACTCAGGTGTAGGTCACGACAGGCTTTGTAGGCCGGTGGCTGAAACAAACACGAGTACTCAAGAAAATAAAGTGCCGGATTGGAAAATGTAAGCGTGGATAGAAATAAAGTTTGGAAAGTGATGGAGGATGCTGAAGTGTAAAGACAAGTTGTAATGAGATTGAAAAGCATATAAGAGGGTAACAGGAGTTGTATTAAGACAGAGAGTGGGAGGACAGAGTGGTTCCAAATAAAAAATAGAGTGAAGCAGGGGAGTGTTCTCTAACCACTACTATTTGTAATGGTAATGGAAATAGTCATGAACAAAGTGGCAGGAAAACTTGGGGAGGAAAGAATGAAAGCCATGATGTTTGTTCGTGACAAGGTATGAGGGGAGAATGAACAGGAAGTACAGGAACTACAAGAATAGAATGAGGAAGTGGAAGAGAGTGGAATGAAATCTAGCATGGCAAAGTGTGAAGTGATGGTAGGGTATAATACAGCTTTAAGGTTGGATGGGGTAGAGCTGAGAAAAGTACAGAATGTTAAATATCTTGGAAGCATGACTGAAGGGAAAGGTGAAAGTAGAGAGGATGTAATGATAAGAGGAAAACAGGGAGAGTTGTTCTATAGGTGTGTAAGAGACCTGCTATAGAGAGTTGTTATATAGGTGTGTAAGAGAGTTGTTAAATAGGTGTGTAAGAGAGTTGTTAAATAGGTGTGTAAGAGAGTTGTTATATAGGTGTGTAAGAGAGTTGTTATATAGGTGTGTAAGAGATCTGCTATGGAGAAGAGAAGTCCCCTTGAAGTGTAAGGAAGTGTTATACACCGCCTACTTTGTACCCATTGTCACACATACAGCAGACACATGGATATTGAATGTAAGAGAAACAAGGAGAGCATGTTAGCTGTCACCAGGAGAAACAAGGACATTGAATGTAAGAGAGACAAGGAGAGCATGTTAGCTGTCACCAGGAGAAACATGGATATTGAATGTAAAAGAGACAAGGAGAGCATGTTAGCTGTCACCAGGAGAAACAAGGACATTGAATGTAAGAGAGACAAGAAGAGCATGTTAGCTGTCACCAGGAGAAACATGGATATTTAATGTAAGAGAGACTTGGAGATCATGTTAGCTGTCACCAGGAGAAACAAGGACATTGAATGTAAGAGAGACAAAGAGAGCATGTTAGCTGTCACCAGGAGAAACATGGAAATTGAATGTAAGAGAGACTAGGAGAGCATGTTAGCTGTCACCAGGAGAAACAATATTAGGAATGAGTTATCGGGGGAAGAGTGGGAGTACATGAGATAGTAGAGGAAGCTATACTGAGATGGTATGGACATGTAATGAGGATGTTGGAGTACATGAGATAGTAGAGGAAGCTATACTGAGATGGTATGGACATGTAATGAGGATGTTATAGTACATGAAACTGTAGAGAAAGCTAAATTGAAATGATACCCAGCTAAAGTATGATCTTAATAAATTTATATTTCATTTTGTTTTACCCCAGGCAGCCGGTTAAAGTGTGTTTTAGCTGAACAATCTCAAGTTTATTTTCATTTCCATTTCTTGAACCTTGGGACTCCTTCCAAGTCAACTATATAAACCTTCAAGTGTGTTAATGCAGAAGTACCAACACATGTCACAAGAGTGCATTGGATTCAATGACTTCAAACAACAGAGTTTTTCTATGTAAAACATTCTGATGGAATGATTGTAATAATATAGGACATGGTTGGATGAAACACTGTCAAGGAGGTGGTACCAGGAGATTAGCTAAGCACATAGAGCCAGATGGTTGTTCTAATCTCTAACAAGGTGGTACCAGGAGATTAGCTAAGCACATAGAACCAGATGGTTGTTCTAATCTCTAACTGGATGTTATTTTTCTCAATTTACAAAAATACAGTAATGTAAGCAACAAAATTATACAATGACCTTTGACATATACAATTATATCTATCAGTTATTAATTGAGGCTTAGAATTCATGGAAATATAGAAATAGAGGCTTACTGCTCTAATAAAATCTTTGAATTATACATTTTTATTGAGTTAGTTTAGTGAATTCAGAAAATAAAGGCATAGCATAGTGCCTATTTTCAAATTAACTAGGTACCTAAAGTAGTTTTATAATAAAATATTTTATTGGGAATTTTGTGTGCCTGTATTTAAGCTAATAATCTGAGTAATTAAGTTTTTCCTTAGAGGAATTCAGCTTTTTGATAATAATTGTATAGGTTTCATTCTGTTAAGCTAAATTCTTACTTTAAGCAAATTATAATGAAGTTATTCTATAAATAGTTTTCTAATTTCCAATGTTGTCTAATAAAAAAATCTTGTAACTCTTGAAAGAAGCTTATTAAATTCCCCAGAGTTATAAAATGTTACAATTTCAAACTAAATTAGTTATTTTTATATAATATTAATGTAACATAAAAAAAAGAGTCACATTACTGAATTATGTATGATAAGTAAGATATAAATCAAAGAAGTAAACTACATATTTTGCTAGCGTTTAATGAAGATAATTTCCTGGTAATGGACACATAAACTAGTTTACAGTATTCAATAGGTGATTTATTGGTTAGATAAAAAATAAATTACTACACTCATGGCTAATAATATTGGTTTATGGGAAATTGATTATTGCTTTTTATTTAGGCACTATCCAATAAAATGTAATCATTGATAGTGTTTCAGTGTGAAATACCCACAAAATAGGGCTATACTAACAAAAGTGTTTGTTCATTCTTGTCTAAATGAAAATAATGGCAGTGTTTGCAGTGATCATTTCTGTTATTTTGTACCAATATGGTTGGTAAAAAAACATATTATTATGCTAATATTGTTTTGAATTATAAAAATGAGGCTCTTTTAATTTATTTGACAGTTCAGAATTTTTAAAATTTTTCCTCAGGTTTGATATTTGATTGAGAAAATGGAGTGGAATTTGAATAAAACATCATTTTCAGATGTAATTTTGTTTAACTTATTTTCTAGATGCCGCCAGGATAGCCGCATTGCTCACACCGATTCCGCAAGACAGATCCTATGATCAACTGTTCGAGATTTATACAACAAAAGTAAAAAATAACAGATTGGCCGGACTACAGTCCCAGCACCAAATATTAGAACACTTGGGAAACTTTGAAAAACACAAAAAGAAAACAGCGGATAATAAACTTAAAAATTACCACCAGGTAGCTACCGAAAGCACAGATGAAGAAAAGGAACAAAATGTTATGGAAGATGATTTAAAATCAACAAAAAAGAAAATTACAGGAAGGAAAAAATTCCAACCAAGAGAAAATGCACCTAACAATAAGAATAACTCGAGGAGAAGAAATAAACGCATAGCGAAATTCAGAAAACTTGATCAAACTTATTTTACAAAACAACACATTGAAAAAGAAAACAACAAATTTGATAACGTACAAACTAATAAACAAAGCTCACCCGTGCGAGTAAAAAGATACAACATAAAGGTAGAGAAGGGTGTGTCGAAATCACAATTAAGATCGAGAATGTTCCAGAGACACCCCGATAACCAGAACATCCAATCAGCCAGAGTCAACAGCAGAAAGAATGGCCATTACCACGCTAATCGTCCTTTCGGTGGTTTTGTTTCTCGCGCCGCGTTGAGCAAATCGAGGGCGGAAAGGAACCAACAACTGCAGAGAGTGTACAACTCTGTGAAACGTCGACATGGGACAGGTAGGTTTGTTTGTTAGCAGTTTTCATTTAGGATTAGTCTCACCATCATCATCACACACAGGGCGAGGTCAAAATAGTCTTACACAGACTAGTATTGAACTACTTCAATCAGCGTCAATAAAGGGGAGCTCAAGTAGTCTTACACAGACTAGTATTGAACATACTTCAATTGGTGTCAATAAAGGGGAGCTCAAGTTTCACATCCAATCTTGGTGCACTGAAGGGTGATTTCCTGAAATGCTCTTACAACACTAATGTGGACACATTTCTCCAAATCAACCCTCAGCATTTCTTTCATTTAGACCAAGTTGTTAATAGGACTTGTGTTAGACAGAGAAATAGAAAAATGACAGTATAATAATATAATGGGTGTTAATATGAATGTTTCACTAGGGTGCTAGCGTTCAAACATGGGTGCTCAAATGTTGAAGGTGAACATCTAAATTCATTGCTAGCACTGAAAGGTAGGCAACCACGTGTACAGCCTAGTTGTAAATATGTTGTTCAAACTTTTAGCTAACAGTAACTATGACTTTCTTAAGTTAAACTACAATAAAATTCAGTCAATTGTATACATACATGAGATCTAGCTTAAGTTACAAGTTATGATGTTAAGAATTGTTTACTGAATTATTTTGTTTCAGTAGGTGACGTGGCGGTCTAGGGGTAAGGTGTCAGACTTCTGTGCTGGCGGCCGAGGTTCAATCCTCGGTCCCGGCACAGATTTATCTGATCGCCAAACCCTTCCTTCACCTCTGACAAGATATCTTGTGAATGTGGGGAATGCAAGGCCTCCACCGTGGTTCGGATTCCACGTTAAACTGTAGGTCCTCCATTTCATCTCACAATCACACTACCATTACACATTAGCGTAAGTGCGTATAACCCGAACGGGTAGTAAGACGCGGTGCTAATAATAATAATAATAATAATATTTTGTTTCAGATCCGCGCAGTTATGATTGAGTGTAGAAACAGCGGCTTCAAGAAATTACATTTAATTAAGAACATTTCCTGTGGTAGCATTGTGAAACTATTCAGTAATATATAAAAAAGCTCAGTTACTTAAACAAATTGTTTACTAAGCAGGAAGTCTGGAATTAAGAGTCAATATCTTGGAGTACCGGAACTCAATACACACTTTTATAAAGAACTATAGACGGAACCTTAGTAAATATTTAGCTAAGTTACGATGATTTGTTACTTACATTTTTCTAAAACAAAATAATCTTGACATGATCTTGTTTTTTTCCACGAATCTTGTAAAATATTGCAGACTTTCAAAAAATGTTGTTCTTAAGGCGGTCGCCTCTGTCGGCAGGAAAATATTAATAGCTATCAGGCCAGGCTTAACATACAATGGTCTGACAGCTTAGCCCAGATGGTAGCGTGTCTGTCTACTGAGCTAAGGGTCCCGGGTTCGATTCCCGGCATGGCCTAAGATCCAATCATTGGTGTAATGTGGTTTCCCCCTCTCTTATTGATGAATTAACGGTCGGGGATTGGATGTTGTGCCTGTCCTAGTCTTACGTTGGATTTTAAGTCGTGTGCTGATGTAATCAGTGGGTTCAGAAAGAGCACATAAAATATTTCAAATAATAAGAGAGAGGGTAGAGAAACGTATGAAACTTGTTATCTCAAGGTAGGGAGGAAAGCTCGCGGCTAGTTCTCGAATATATTCTGTCATCAAACCATTACTGTATTTCTTAGAGGGAGGCTAAATCGAGAGGCCTTTTTAAACAAGCAGAGATAAAGACTTCACACCACACTGATATTTGAACCCCAATCTCCTTGTCATAAGTAAGCTAGTCTAACACGAGACTATTTGGCCACTAAAGAGGGTAACAATGACTGATAGATACACTACAGTGGTCCTTTGTAAATATCCTTAGTCATCAACTGTTTCCAGCCTGTGGCCGGCTCAGTTGAGTAAAATGTCTCCATCTTCCTCTATCCTTCCACCATCCTTCCTCCTTTAATTTCTTCCATTCTTCTCCTCTTACTTATACATTTTCACTCATCTGCTCCTCCCATCACTTTCTTGGTCTATCTCGCGGTCTTTCCTTGATACTTCAATTCCATCATTTTCTTTGAAATCCTCTCTTTTTCCATCCTCAATACATGACCATACCATCTCAGTCTTGTTTCCTCTACTATCTCATGTATAACATCCTCAATATATGTCCATTCCATCTCAGTCTAGCTTCCTCT
>CABEEJ010004582.1:0-62035 GCA_901482245.1 Timema douglasi
CAAATTACAAAGTTGTTACATGATTTTAGGTGGTCCAGTAAATTGTTATGAAAGAATGGAGCCAAGCCATGCACAATGAAGTATGCGGTATAAGTCACAAAACTAAAACATTCAACCGCGAACAAAGATCACAAAACAAGGAGTGGAGTGGAGTGCAGAATACGATCAGGCGTGGTGCGCAAGGTCATCGCACAGCGCAGGCTTTTTTAATGTTTCGCACGCGATTCAGTTGCCATGTTACATTATTTAAAACAGGTGTTCGGTTGATTGACGTTTCGAATAATTAACGTTTGGTTAATCGACGCTCTACTGTAGTCTTGTTATTTCCATGTCGTCATCAATATTATGTTTAATAAGTTTTACACGTTTAGAATTTAGTCATTATGAATACTTGTAATAATCTACATCAAGTCAAAGTGCTTGAAGAAGTTAAATTTATTATAAAGTAGAGTTAAGTGTGGTTGTTGTTGACGGTTTTTACGCCTTTGTAAAGTTCTGTTTAGGGTAAGTGTAATGACATTTTTCATAGTTAATTTAAAAGGTTTTTTGTTCTAATCGATTCTACATATTTTTATGTTTGTAATAATGTACAACTGATATAAATAAATTTTGGATATTTTAAGAAATAAATGCAGAGAATGGGATGAATAAATCTTCAGTGTGTCCAGCTAAAGTGGCCTATAGTTTAAATTTTTCATGGATTGTTCAGGTTTTCCAGAGCCAATTTCCAAATTTTCCAGTCACTAGGGCCTATTGTGTGTGTGTGTGTGTGTGTGTGTGTGTATCTTTTATTAATATTGTAATTTAATGTAATAACGTACCATTTTTTGACACATAGGCCTACCCACTCTGAAATTATGTCCCATTATGAGGTGTTAAGATATCAGCCTAAAGTGTTGACCTGTCAGGTGGTGCAATCAAAGTTGGATTTCAGGTAGATAATATTGGGGACATTAAATGATCGCATTACATTAACACAGCTTAAAATTGTTGAGAAACACGTTTTTTAATTTCTTCTTCCTATAACATAATCAATTCTCATACACACTTAAGCATGAATCAATTTAGGCTAAAGCAAAGCTGTAGGCTTATATGGGCGAAAAGAAAATTTGAAAATCACATGTGTTGACTTTGAGACTTGATTAGCATGTTCAACTGGACCAGACGTGTTAAAATAGATTCGAGGTATGTATGTGAAAATTCCAGAAAGTTGATCAAATTCCATTACTTTTCCCTGTCTTTCATGTCGCTGGATACCCAATTACTACAACCCAAAAAATTAATGAATTGCTTTTTCTTAGAGTACTAATCCTTATTCGCCCAATCTCTGTATCATAAATGTCTTTTTTTTTTATAAAGATCAAACTATCATTTTTTTTTTAATTTCCTAATTGTATTATTACAGTTTATAATACGGTTACTGAAAGTTGCCATAAATAGCATCATTTTTCTAGTTTTTGTTTTTCCTCTATCTTGAGGAATGAAATTGGAGAAAAAATTTCACTATTTTTTTTTTGTCTCAATTACCCACTTCACTTATATTTGCTTTAAAAACCGGTACAATATCATTAACACTCCATATAAAATGACAATTTATATTTAAGATTAAAGAAATTCCTACCTCATCGCCAATTACCGATACCAGCTTTCCCTTTATTGCAGAGTGGAGTGCCATTTTAAATTAAAATTTAACACTTGGAGCTCATTTACAAAATAAATCTCTCAGTCAGCTGACAGGATTCCCTCCCTCTTTCTTTGACGTCTAACAAAATAAGCATAATGTAAAAAGTCAGCCATTTAATGTCTAAAGGTCTATGTAAATTCATCATTTATCATTTACAAAACAACTAGATAAACATATCTGTGCCCGAAATTTTCTAGCTTTCATTTGTACACCATTGTGAAAAGAGAGAGAAAAAAATTGGGTATCAAATTCTCTCTTAAACACATTAAAGGCAATGTGAGATTTTGACATAATTCGCTAATTAGTACAAATATATGCAATGTATGTACAGTTAAGGGGAACGATAAGAAAATGGTAATTCGCTCAAATGGCTTAAATTTTGTAAATATGTTAGATGTAAATGTATACTAATCCCCAATCGACTTTTCCGATCTTATATACATCCATGCAATAGAGCAGACCAGGTAGTAGATTAAAGAGAATAGAACGGCTAGGTCTATGTCACTTTCTCGTCCATCAGTTTCGTTGTCGTACGTATGGTTGTTGGTAGACAAAGGGAAAGAATGAGGGGGGACGTTTATTTCTGTTATCTTTCCTCTCCTATAAAATAATATTTATAGGTAAGTGTAGTTAGTAGCGAATACATTACAAATATAAGGAAATAAATTTAGGTTGTATTTAGAAATTTCTAAATACAACTTAAGTTTCTTTCCTTATATTTGCAATTTCCTCTCATTTTGTTACACGTTCCGATTGCACCCAAGGAGAGCATACATCATGGCTTCTACGATCAAATATTATATAAAACCCCAAAACTTAACTCGCCGTTTCTCCGAAACTATTTTGAGTATCACTGCAATTTTTTCGGAAATATTAACAAAACCCTTATACGCCATTATGATCTTATTAACATTCTAACTGCTTTGTTTTGAGAAAAATGTTTTCTCTAAGAAAAAACTATAGTACAATTTTGATTGCAAACATATTTTCATTCTGATCAAAAGTTTTTTCCTAGTTGACATAGATAGGCAGGTACTGCAAGTGTACAAAATAATAATTTTTTAATTCAATATTATTTTGAGATAAGACTGACCAATAGTTTTCACAGGAGGATCTGTTTAGCTACGAATTATTCGCACTGCTAGGTTTTCGATACACGATGGTTGTGAGAAAGACGGTCACTAAGTTTAATTTTTTTTAATGATTTCCTTTTACTAACTTTGTAATTTATTGTTCATAAATATATTGGCGAGCACAACCGAGTTCAAAGTAGCTGTTGTTCAAATTGATCTTATTTGTTAGAAATTAACATGTCCAGACTCGTTCGCAATTTTAAATTTTTTGCAATATGCTTAAATATGGTTGTATAAAGTCATATAGACATCGCTAACATGGAATCAGACAAGGGCTTGTGCTTTAACAAACCTCTTCATGCGTTAAAGTGTTGCCATATTGAACGTCAATCTAGGACTTTTGTTACGGTCCACTCTTATTTTGATAAAGTTGACACGTAATGGCAGAGCGGTGTTTGTAAATTCGTGAAAGAGCATTTTAAATTGCTTATTAGCTATATAACAAATTTGGATGAATACGTTGTTGGTGATAGAAGCGTTGAGTTTGGAACAACTGAGTTTTTAATAACCACGCCTGTGTCTCATACATTATACAAGAGTCAACCATTCAACGCGCGATTCATTATTACAGTTCCGGATGCTTTACTTACTTTAAACCACTTTTGGCTCGAACGTAGAAGTACGATATTGTAAGATTATCTGAGACTGGTATTGGACGCATCAAGAGTAACTACGTAACTGGCAAGAGGCAGCCCTAGATTTTGATCAAGGCATCGCTTCTGATTTCCGTGCCGACTCACTCAGACATCATTCAACGGCCAACCTGAAAGCTAGGTGGAGTGTAATTCTTCAGAGTGATCCGAGCGTATATATACCAACAGCAGAGACAGAGTAACCATTTCCGAGACAATCAAGGTAGTTTATCGTTTTTTAAATTATTTTACATTTATGAAATTCTATAATATATATATATTTTTAAATCTATATTTTTTCATGATATGGATACGTTTGCAAAAGCGTTCAACGCCACGAAGTAGGAGACTCAATATATTTAGTTGAGAATTTTTGCGGAAAATACCAAATAAAATAATGTATTTTTCAAAGAGCGGAACACTAAATTTGAAAGAGGAATTTACGTACAGACTAATTTATACGATAGTTCCGTAGGTTTCCTTCATCCGAAAAAGTTTTCGCAGTTATGTACTTGGAACAAATCGATAGGGTCAATAAATCTCCCTCAAAATTTGCAATAATTTATGATGATTATGTGGGGGAGGGGGTATAGTTCTATCAAAATTAGGATGATTGAAATTTAGTCCGGTTGAATTTAACTTATCCACTGGAGTTAAATACACAATTGATCATTTAAAAAAAATTATATTCAAATTTTGGTAATATTGTTGTCATTATAACATATATATATGAAATTAGGAATTTAAAAAATTGCAATGTTGAACTATTTTTTTCTAATCTATTGTATTTTAACTATGCTTATGAGTTTTTGTTTATAAAGGGGGTTAAAGGTTTAATAGGACATTACAGTTTTGAATATAAATTAAAGAAACAAATTCTTGTACTAATTCAGTGTAGTTAAATATAAAATTATGATGAAACTGTTTTTAAAATTGAAAATGTAAATTCTAGATTTTAATATTTTCCAATAGTTGAAATAAAAAACCTATTAAATTGACCTATGTCAATTTTGTATTCTCCACCCTGATAGATAAAACAATGTAAGTTGTAAACAATATTCCGTCCTAATTCATGTATTCGTGAAGATGGTGGAGTATTACGATTCGTTTCTCTATGTTGTGTCCCATGATGGCAGTTTTTATAGCCACTACGATGATATGTGTCTTCAACTAAATTCTTATTTGTTCTCCATGATTCCACCACTGAACTTTCTACTCCACTATTTTGTTCGTGTAATATATTCCTAACATATTTCATTCCTGCCTGTGCTTGAACCCCAATTTTTCTTTCCAATATCCATCTACATTTGACTGGCTCCATATCTACATCAAAAACTGAACTTTACTTTAACCTAATGGCAGTTTGCGAACCTACCTCAATTACCATTTCTTAGGCTCTAAATTTAAATGAACTAGTGAAATAATTCCTCTCTATAAACCTTAATTGTTTTGCAACCTCTATTGTTTTATTTGTTGAGTTACAGTAAAAAGCAGACAAGAAAGAGAAGGTTAGAAAAATAAAAAGAGTCATATTTTGCATTCTCTACCCAGATAAATAGAACAATGTAAGTTTAAATTTGTATTTACTCTCTAATTTGCTAACAATACGTTTGAATAAAAAAGTTTAGTAAAATAAATACAAAGGTAAGTCTTAAATTATACTATGTGACTAAAAAAGTTTTATTTTTGTATACCATTCATAATTGATTTATGTCATCACTATTAAATGTCTATGAAATTAGAATTAATCTGAAATTCCATATCATGAATGTATTTTATCTTTTTAAAATCTAATAGGGTTGGGTTATGTTTGTGCATTTTTTCTATAAAGATGCTATACGTTGAAATTAGACTATAGAATTTTGAATATTAATTAAAGAAAACATATTCTTGTTCAAATCCAGTCAAGTTAATTACTAAATTATGTTGAAACTGTCTTTAAAATAGAAAATGTAGATATCAGATTTTAATATTTTCAAATAGTTGAAATAAAAAAGTTTTAATTCGAGACTTGTCATTTGTTATTCCCCACCCTGATAGATAAAACATTGTAAATTTTAATTTATTTTAATTTGACATTCAGAGATCTATTATACTAAACAAATACATAAATTGTGCTTAAAAGACGACTTTCTACAAATCATGTTTTAATAATTATAGTATTTAAAAACATGTCTTATTTATTAAATAGGAGTATAATCATTATGAAATTGAGTAAATAAAAGAAGATTTAACTTACTACTCAGAATATTTATATTCAATGATTACATGCATAATGTAATTTTATTTTATAATTTATTTATATTCTGACGATCCACTAATGTTCAACCTCTTTACCGCTTATTCTTAGCTCAACTAATTCCTTAAAGTGGCTTTTGTACTTGAATGAATCACCCTGACGAGCCCATATATGGTCTCGTTTAGAAGCCAGTCTGAAACTACATCTACCCGGAACGCCTACCTGACCGTCATTTGTACATGATCTAAATCAATTTAGTAAAGAGGTACAGTAGCCCCATGGCTTCTTTGGTGCTGACTGAGAGCTCACAGTTGACTTCCGACAGTCAACATTTAAATATATATCGAAATTTTGACCGTCATAAGTGACAGCTGCTAAATTCATGTTTTCGCAGATCATATGGTTTGGCATAGGTATACATAATTTGGTCTGATAACCTTTCAAAGCTGTCAGCTGTCAGGCAGCACTAAATTTTATTTATATTTAGCACCACGTCTTACTACCCGTTCGGGTTATACGCTTTAAGCACTAATTACTATAATGGATTAGGAATTGGTAAGGTTTAATTAGAGGAAGTGAACCCGCATTTGCGTGGAGGGAGAGTGGAAAACCATTTAGGAAAAACCACCCCCAAGTTCACCCGACCTAGATTCGAACCTCGATCTCCCCGTCCTCAGTGGTCGAGCTCAACACGACAAGCGCGTTAGCCAACTACGCCACCGAGGCGGGTGGCAGCACTAAAGAAGTCATGGGGATACTGTACCTTCGAATTCCAGGTTACACTGCATACACACTAAGATGAGGCTTTTACAGCACTATTTAAATACCTCTAGTTAGTTGCACACTCACATATTAATGTCATACCACGTCATTCTCCTTGACGTTACTATCATACGTCACATTTTTAGTCACAACATTTAATATTTTCATTTACTAATAATTCATTCAATTAGACGATGTCATACTCTTGTAATGTCAATTAAATACGTGACATACATTATTTGTATACCTATAGTTTAATTAAAAACTCCCATATTAACGCCATACAACGTCATTCTTCTTTACGTCACTATCATCGCACACACACACTTAGTCACAACATTCAATATTTTCATTTAATTAGAAGACGTCATACTCTTGTAATGTCACTGAAATACATCACATACATTTAAATACCTCTAGTTTAGTTACACACTCCCATGTTAACGTCATACGTCATTCTCCTTAACGTTACTATCATACGTCACACAACACTCAATATTTTCATTTCCGGAACAAACCATCCCACATACTACTGCCCTACTGTTAGATTTTTCTGAACACCATACTAATAAGAGCATTGTATTCTAAGATAAAAAAAACTTAATCAAAAAAACTTGATAAACCATGTTTCCGTTTAAAATCAATAATTTGTTACTATAAAATGATTATCAGCCATCTAGAACTAAGTTTGTTTTTATTTATTGTTTCATTCAGCACACAGGCTATTAACAGCTTAATCTGATTGGTAGAGATGAGGAAGGTAGCTAAGAGGAAGTGAACCCGCATTTGTGTGGAGTGAAGATGGGAAAAACCAGAGTGATATATAATTTGTGGAAAACCGTTAAGTATGTATATATATATTTAAAGGGAAAACCATCTTGAGTTCACGCAGAGGAGATTAGAACCTCAACCTCCCCATCAAAGTCGATCAAACCAACGGCAAGAAACGTCTAAAACACCGCTGCGTGTAACTAAGCTTTGTAAACAAATATTTACTTTTTCTCGACACCTTGGATCAAGAATAATGTGGTTATCAAAAATTCAAAATTAAGATTTTGATAAAATACGTTGACGATTCATGACTCTGAAGAAATTTTTTTTTCGCAATGCCGTCTGTCTGACTGTTTGTACTGTACCTAAAATATTTACCGATTGGACTAAAACTTTGTATCTGTGGTTTTCGTAAGGTCCACCAGATGGGTTTTTGGAATTAGATATCAAACCCTAAATTTAGGGGTAGTTTGGTGAAAGACAAAAAGAGAATGAATATATTTTCTTGAAATTCGCTCTAACGATTTTGATTAAATTTTAGATCTAAACACTATTTATCATTATAAACTCGATGGAAACTTTAATTTTCTCATGAACACGACTTTGAGGGTACTTTACATAGGAGGTTTATCCAAATTTTCATAATTTTTCCACAACTATTTGAGATACATAAATAACTTCTCTTTGTAAAGGTCAGACTTTTGTGCTGGGGGTTCAGGGTTCGATCTTTGGTCCCGGTACAGATTTGTCTGATTTTCAAACCCTTCCTTCACCTCTGAAAAGACGTGTATTAATCACAACTTGTGAATGTGCGGAATTACGGGCCTCCACCGTGGTTCGGATTCCACGTTAAACTGTAGGTCCTCCATTTCATTTCACCATCACCACACCATTACACATTAACCTTAGTGCGTGCAGCCCAAATGGGTAGTAAGACGCGGTGTTAATAATAATAATAAATGAATAAAAGTACGATTAAAGATAAAAAATCTTCTATTCCAAATATATATATGAGATAAAGATATATATATAGCTTATAATACACGCCTTTGAAAAGTAATTTAATTCTTATGCGCTTTGGTTAAAAAATATGTTTCTCTTTTTTCACTTTTTGTGAATTGTGTTCCTAGTTCATAATGCTATTGGGTAGATAACAGTGTATATTATTTCATTTATGATTTTTGGTGTAGTGTTTCTCCAACAATGTGTATACCTATATTTTCGTTTCACAAATCTTACGAGTTTTTAGTAAATGTCTATATCAAGATAAAAGTGAGAGAAAGTCTGTGTGGTGCACCGTACTATTTAATTTTTATTACTAAAATACAAAATTGCCTTTACTTATATGGTTTGTGGACCTATAATTTCTATGACACTTTCATTATTATTATTTGAATTTACCAACATTATATTTATTATTGTTGAAGTTTACTAACTACACAAATAAAGGTTATGGAACATCATTCAAATCATTATACTCATGTGTACAATAAGATCCATAAATTCTGTACCCTTTTTTTTAACAACCTATATAAAATTCATGAGTGTGTGTGTGTGTTTATAATTTCTTAAAAAAAAAGTGAAGCCTTAAGCTAAAATGATTTGATATTTTCAGGGGACAGAAATAATAGGTTTGAAATACATGTCCTCCTCCCCTAAATTGAATGTCTTGATGCAACACTAAATCTTAATATCTTCAAAATTAATCCCGCCATAAATATGGAAAAGGTCTTGTTCGTCTATAAAAATATGAATACAGCTATTTAGAGAAAGCATTATCTTCTATTCTTACAAAACCGTTGCTATACAAATAGGTTGTATCAAATCAAATTATTTATATATAATCTAAACCGAATCAAACCTGACCTACAAATAAAACTTTGAACATAGATCGTGCAAATACATTACAGGGAACCTTTTCAATAATTCAAGTTTTGAAGTGGCAGATAATTAATAACAAGTCAAGGGTTCTACCTGAACAGAATATAGCGTTACATGTCTACCAACAAAACAATGAATAAATTAATAGTTGAGCGACAATTAACCTCAACACTCTTCCTTAATTATCGCTCTACGAAGTTTTACAAATGAGCTTTTAGCAAGTGGTTTAGTCAGAATATCTGCAAGCTGACTTCTGGTTTGGACATGCTCAGGAAGTACAGTCTTACCTATATTCTGTTGAATGAATTTTCTCGAAATTTCTATGTGCTTTTTACCCTTGGTTGTCTTGCCTTCATGTGAGTTATGCAGCATAGTTATTGCTGACTTATTATCAACGTACAAGGTAGTTGGTTCATCAGTCTTCAGGATTTTCAATTCCGTGCAGATTCTTCTTGTCCAGCTGACATCATCTATCGAAGAAACAGCAGCTCTGTACTCGGCCTCAGCAGTAGAATTTGCTACCACTGGTTGCTTCTTGGAGTACCAAATTACAGGTCCTCCTCTCATGAGTAGTACTCCACTCGTTGACTTTCCTGACTCTCTGTCTCCTCCGTGATCAGAGTCTGTGTAGGCCACTAGTCTTGATCCTCCATCGAATTTGATGCCATAGTCCACAGTACTCTTCAGATACATGAACACTCTTCTAATCATTTTCCAATGACTTTTCATTGGTCTGTTGCTGTACCGACTTAGATAATTTACAGCGTAGCTTATATCTGGTCTTGAGATTGTTGCCAGATAGAGTAGTGATCCGAGAGCCTCTCTGTAGGGGGTTCCCACTGGTACTGGTTTGTCGTTCTTCTGTTTTTCTTCGTCAGTCACCATCCCTTTTTCGATCGGTGTTGAAGCTGAGTTGCACTGATCAAGATTAAATCTTTTTAGGATTTTTGTGGTGTACTTTGGCTGACTTATGAAGATTCCATCCTGTTCAATTTTCAATTCCATGCCAAGGTAGGATAGCTTGTCTTGGATCTTCTTCTCGTACATGATCTCAAATTGTTCGTTGATCTTCTTCAAGACTTCGAAAATAGCGTCTTCTCTCTTGCCTATAACTAGACCATCATCGACAAATAATGAGATCATGATTGTCCTGCTCTCATTATAATATATACAAGGATCGTCATCTGTACTAGTGAATCCAATCTTCTCCAAGTGTGAGGAAATCTTTTCATTCCATTTTCTAGGTGCTTGCTTCAGACCATACAGACTTTTCCGTAGTCTGCACACTTTTTCAGATCCGTCTTCAAAACCTTTTGGTTGATGCATATATAGCTCCTCCTCCAGGTCACCATGAAGAAATGCCGTTTTAACATCGAAGGTCACTACTTTCATCTTCTCAGCTGCTGCATGACTCAACAGCAATCTAATTGATGTGTGACGAGCCACAGGACTAAAGGTATCAGTATAATCAATTCCTTCCTCTTGTTCAAATCCACGTGCCACCAGTCGAGCTTTGAATTTTCCATTCGTCTTCTCTCTCAAAACCCAGCGACAGGTGAGTGGTCTAGCATACGGTGGGCACTTCACAAGTTCCCAAGTCTTCATCCTGATCAGCGAGTCATATTCTTCTTTCATTGCATTGTACCAGTTTGTGTCTTTCAATGCCTCATCCACTGGTATGTCCTGAACTTCACCAATCATTGCATTTTCATCTCCTCTGATGTAACTCATCACATAATCAGAGAACCTTGCAGGTTTCTTCAGTGTCTTGCGATTTCTCAATACTCTCTTTTCTTGTTTAGACGATGTTGATTGTTCATCAATATCTTCGTTTGACTCTTCAATCTGTTCTTCTTGTGTTTCTTCTGCATTACTGGTCGTATCATCATGATCTGATTCTTCTGATTCCTCTTTTCTATCATCTTCTTC
The DNA here is from genome assembly GCA_901482245.1 of Timema douglasi. Taxonomy (NCBI): domain Eukaryota; kingdom Metazoa; phylum Arthropoda; class Insecta; order Phasmatodea; family Timematidae; genus Timema; species Timema douglasi. The sequence goes on from CABEEJ010004582.1 coordinate 11,032, forward strand.
ATCTTGATTTGTTGTTTCCTTCTTGAAACTTGATTCAACTTCTGTCTGCTTCTGGCTTCTCATCTTGGCTTCATTAAAAGTAACATTATCCGTACTAATTACTCGACGACTGTTTGGTATATACACTCTGTATCCTGTTGAATCTACATCGTATCCTACGAATATTCCTTTCTCTGACTTTTTGTCTAGTTTGTTTCTTTTTGGCTTCAGTACAAAACATTCACTTCCGAAGATCCTCATCTTGCTCACATTCATCTTACGACCAAACCAAAGCTCAGCAGGACTCTTGCCAGGTACTGAACTCGTTCCAGTCTGGTTGATCGTAAAGACTGCGTAGTTTACAGCTTCTGCCCAAAGCGTCTTACTCAAATCATTTGCGTGGATAGCTGAACGTGCAGCTTCCACTACGGTTCTCATCTCCCTCTCGATTCTACCATTCTGTTCTGGCGTATATGGATTAGTAAAGGTGTGAAAAACTCCAAGTTCCTCAAGCAGTTTCCTTGTTTCTTTGTTCTTGATTTCCAATCCGTTGTCTGATCTCAAAGCTTTGACTTTCCTGTCAAACTGATTTTCCACCAGCTTCATGAAGATATCCAGTTTTGTGGCTGCTTCATTCTTTGACTTCAAGAAATAGACCGTTCTAAAATGTGAAAAGTCATCCTTGAATAACAGAAAATATTTGGCTCCTCCAATCGACGTAACTTCCATTTCACCAAGATCCACATGGATTAAGTCCAGAGGTTCTTTGGATACTTTCGTGTTGATTGGATGTGAGACTCTGTGCTGTTTGCCATAGATGCAGCCTTCACATGTATAATCTTGCCAATCATCCACATACTTGATATTGTTCTTGCTCAAAACGTTTCGAACGTACTTTACGTTCTGGTGAGCTAGTCGTTCGTGCCAGATCCTGATAGAGTCTGCAATCATACAGATTCCTTGTCCTTCCTTTCGTAGCATCATCTTGTACAAATTTCCTTCTCTCTCTGCAATGACTTTCGTGTGTTGACCATCTGAAGTAGCAATTCTAGAAGTCTTTTTGTCTGCCATTTGAATGTACCCCTTGTCCAAGATCTGTCCTACTGAGAAAAGATTGTAGTCCAGCTTGGGAACATAAAGTACATCTTTCAGACTCACTGGGTTCCAGTTGTTTCCATCATATGCCTCAACATCAATATCTCCGATGGCAACGCCCTCCAATTCAGTTGCATCTCCAATAACAATGGTAACAGGTTCTTCAAGATGCGTCAGGTGTGAAAACCATTCTCTATGTGAAGTCATATGCTGCGATGCACCACAGTCCTGAATCCAGACGTTACGTTTATATTGTTTCTGCTTGGCGTGTTTCATTTCTGCACTTGACAAACCAATTGTCAACAAGGCTGGTCTGTTGCTGCTTGATGTTGTTTTCTTCTGATCGCTCTGTGGACAATCTTTTGCGAAATGTCCTTTTGTTCCGCATGTATTGCACGGATACAGTTTCTTGCAATGCTCAGTATATTTCGCACATGGCTTACCTCTGCAATATTTAATAACGTGTCCTTGTTTTCCACATTTATAGCAAGTCACTTTGGACTTCTCTTGCTTGTTTGCCGGTTGCTGATTTGACTTCTTATGATGTTTCGATACTAGAGCACTATGTGAGGTTAGGTCCGGTGCATTTTCACCAGAACTGATTCTTTCATCCTCGATCCTCAAGCGTTCAATCAATCTCTCGACAGTTCGATCTGCTCCTGTGACGGTATCCCAGGCTGTCCTAAAATGTGCCAGCTTCTGAGGTAGTACGCTGATAATCCTGGTGATAATCCAGTTAGATCTCATCGGGTCATTCTCACTTGCTAGTTCATCGGCAATCTGCACAACCTCCATACAATTTTCCACGGCTGACTTGTTTTCATCATAAGTGAAACTGAAAAATTTTCTCTGCAGACCTTCTACAGTGACATCTGTCACAGTACCATACAAACTTGTCAATTTCTCTAACATTTGTCTTGACGTTGTACAATTTGCAATTTTGATCGCAATATTACTACTAACATTTAAGCCTATTAAAGTCTGAGCCTCAAGGTCCTTGTTGACCCACTCTATATCTTGCTCATCATTAGCGCCACCTGCTGGCTTTACAGTGAGACCACTTACAATATTATATAAACCTTTTGACTTTAATGTTAGAATTAATTTAAATTTCCAAGATACAAAATTGACTTTTCCTTGAGCATCTTCACTTAAAGTTTCTAAATGAGATCTTACAGTGTCCATACTGACTGATTTTAATATAAATTTATCAATGTAATTAATTTAACTTGACAAGACGTTAATTAAGTCTTTCAAAATTTTCAATACAATTTGACTTGACGTTATAATACTGTTCAAATTATAATAAGTAAATATGAAACATAAAATGACGTGTTGCTCGAAAAATTTCACGGCTTGTTGCTTGCTGTCGACGTGTGATGGCTTGCTGCATGCGGCGTACGACTTGCTACTTTTGGCTTACTAATTACGGCTTACTGCTCACGTCTTGCGGCTTCGACTTGTTGCTTTCGGCTTGCAAATTATTTGCTTTTCCTTGTCTTTGCTTTTGTCCACGTTGTCCTACAGCACTGTCCTGGGCCCATTACCTATTGTATTTTTTTTGGGACAGCAAAGACACAGGTTGTTGATTTTATGAAGTTTATTGAACAAATTAATAACTTTTGTTTGTCTATGTCGGTAAATAACAAAGGTAAATAACAAATATTCGACACGTCATTTAATTCTTGTCTATCTATGTTGTGTCTGATATTTTACTTAAACTTAAATAAAGATAACAATAAAGAATTCCAGTTGTTCTTATAATAAATAACAATGCAAAACAAAAGATAAATTTTCGCGTTACATGTCTACCAACAAAACAATGAATAAATTAATAGTTGAGCGACAATTAACCTCAACACTTCCTTTTACACAAAAAAATTAAAATAAACCCTCAAATATGTCCCCTCACAATCAAACAGACCAATTTGAGCAGCACGCATTGATCCTTTGAATGGGGTGTGTTTATTTCTATCCAGCATTGTATCACTACTCAATGCAAACATATAAAATCTGAAAGGTAAATCAACATAATCAGTATTCACTATGTTTCAATTAAAAGCGCTATCATTGAAAATAATGCAGTTGAACTTCTTGCACGCTATGTACTAGGCACTATTCACTATGTGTTATGCATGAATATAATCTTGACCTTAGTAACTCTTATGTTTTTCTTTAGATAGCTCTGTTAGTCTTAATATTATATGTTTAAAAGGTTTTTGTGAATTTTGTTCGGGACATATTATTTAATACAAATTTATTAATTTGGTTGATCTCAGGAAACATTTGAACATCTCTCAGTACAAACATAATCAAATAATCGCTATATTTGAAATGATATTCAACTAAATATTTACCAAGCCACCGAGTCTGATATTTTAGTCTAGGAAAATCTATAGGCAGCAGTGTTTACAAGACTATTTTAAAAACATTTGATTTCATCTTAAAAATAGATTCAAAACTTCTTCGTCCTTGTGTCTTTAATCTGTGAACGGGTTTCTTTCCAAGAAAATTTCTTCATCTAAAGAAAAATTAAACTATTGTAGACTGTGAAGCATTCTTAAGAAAGGTAATTGGAAGTAACATATTTTATTTTTCACATTTTAGTAAACGAAATGAATAGCTACTCAGAATTTTGTAATTATTACGTAAAGGTCAACCAACACACCTATCCCAAAGGTTTTGTATTAAAGTCCACCCACTTTTTGATGGTAGCCGACGAGTTCACCTTATCAAATTTTCTAAATTCGATTATTTGAAGTTTTATTTCTCGAAAATCAAGTAGGTGAAACTAAATTTTTCGAAAACAATTTTTTCAATCTAGAAATTCTTTCAACGAGAAATTTCTCGAAAACATCTTTTTCGAAAATGAATTTAACTCAAAATAAATGCCTAAATTTGAATTATATAGTTTTAACTTTCTCTGTACCGGTAATACTTAGTAATTTTTAGGTAATTTCCATTCCTGTAACCTTGCGTAGGGGAAGCCACATTCCATTAGGCTCATTCAAGCTCCCTCTTCCTCGATGCCAAGTGTATTAAAATTAATTTCAGTCTAAAAGTATTGTCATAGTGTTAAAGTTTGTGGGAGTGAAAAAGGAAGACGTAAACTCATACTTGATTTTATATTACCTACAAAGAAAAGCAAGTTGAAGGAAGGGTTTATTGGAAGTGTGAAAGATTTCAAAATGTGAAGTGTGGAGTTCAAGTCATAACAGTATTAGATTGTATTTTAGGTAAGAGAAACTAACATCATCTAGGGGACACTGCTCATGTGTATGCAGACAATCTAATGACAAAAAACATCTGCGATACATGAACTTTTATTTTGGCTTCAGTCTCGAGGGAAGCTAGTCAAAGTGTTGTTTCAAAACTACCTAGTGTGCCGAATATGAAACGCACAATAAGAAATATTCGAATGAAAGCAAATGCTTGACCTGCTGTTCATTGTTTCCATCACGACATTGTGTTTCCTGTTGAATACAATCTAACTGTAAATGGAGAAGAGTTTCTAATGTACGACTCAGGACCTCAAGATGACCGTATACTTATATTCTCTATTCGAAGTTACTTACAGCTTCTTGGACGTGGCGAGCATTGGCATGCCTACGGCACCTTCACGGCTGTTTCAACCCTATTTGAGCAGTTGTATACTATTCACGGATTTGAAGCAAATAACTCCATCCCACTTGTTTATGCACTTCTAGCAGACAAGAGATTCTCGTCTCTTAAAAAAGTTGAAGGAGCTAGAGCCAGCTTCTGATCCTCGGACCTTTATGACCGACTTTGAGATGCCAATGATAAATGCAGTGAAGGGGCGGGTATCCTCTTACAAATCATCGTGGCTGTTTCTTACATTTTTTGCAAGTATATTTTTCATAAAATTCAAAACAAATGGTTTGAAACAACAGTTTGAGAATGATGCAAATGTTTCACTAAATCTTCGCATGTTACCTACTCTTGCGTTTGTTCCTACCGAAGAAGTCATGGACACTTTTTTACTCCTTGTGCAATAGCAATGTATTGCCCAAAGAAACACAACCTATTACAGATTATCTTGAAGATGTGTGGATAGTTTGTTCATATTGTCGTTTGGGCCGCACACCAAATTTGGGACTGTTATGATAGTGTTCTTTAGGGGCTAGCCAAGACAAACAACGATATAGAAGGATGGCACAGAGGGTTCCAACAAGCCATCCCAGACCCGCCTCGGTGGCGTAGTTGGCTAACGCGCTTGTCGTGTTGAGCTCGACTGCTGAGGACGGGGAGATCGAGGTTCGAATCTCGGTCGGGTGAACTGGGGGGGAGGGGGTTCCTAAATGGTTTTTCACTCTCCCTCCGCGCAAATGCGGGTTCACTTCCTCTAATTCAACCTTCCCAATTCCTAATCCATTAGAGTAATTAGTACTTAAAGCGTATAACCCGAACGGGTAGTAAGACGCGGTGCTAAATATTAAATAAAATAAATAAACAAGCCATCCCAGTATTTAGAAACTTGTCTCAGCAAACAAAATGGAGCAGTCTCTCAATGAGATGCGAATTGAGCAGTACACCAGTGGGCAGGAACCTCCTCGTCAACGTAAGAAATATCGAAACAGCATGGAAAGGTTGAGGCAAATTGTTACTGGCTGGAGGGAACGTGTGTGACTATTTGCGAGCTGTTTCATACAGTGTAAAGGCTAGTGTTTAATGAAATTTGACACCTTGAAAGGGTTTTTTAATTCACTTGCATCCATAAAAAATATTGACATCAACATAAATAGCCAATAAAAATATCAATAAAGGTATTTCGATTTGCTAAGTTGTGCTGTGTTGAAGTATAAAAAATAATTTTGAATATTTTGTTTAGTGTTTTAATTGGGTTTGTGTATTCATAGATTTAAACAAAAATTGATTTATGAAAAATATATTTCAAGAAAACTTGTTTTACAATACTTAGTTATTTTGGAAATGTTAATAATATTAATAACAAATAAAATAAATCAATATATATATAAAAAATTATTTACTATAATTTGCATTGTTGGGTAGTGTGGAATTGTAAAGAATACATTTAAATGAAATCATTTTAATGTTTTTTAATAAGTTTGGAATTTTGATTTATATATTTTTGAAAAAATAGTCCTCAATAAAAATAGCTTTTGAAAAACTTGCAACTTGCTAAATTGATTGTTGGATATTTTTTTTTTCCGATTTGCAGTTCAAAAAATTAATTTTCAATTATTTGATTGTCGTACAATTGATTTTCGATAAATTCACTTAGGGAAATGGATTTTCGAAAAATGTGGTTACGGTACAACAAACTTATCTTTCGGAAAATTGATGGTTTAAAAAAATTAATTTTGACAAATTTATTTTTATATAACTTGTTTATGAAAAATTAACCTAGACGCCTTTTTGATTTTTATCAGTTTTGTGGTTGTAATATTGATTCATTAGAATGTAAAAAAATCCTCAGAATTTATAGCAAGACACCCTTATTTGTCCCTACTGCATTTCTATTAAAATTATAACATTTCATTTTATTAACATCCATGAAATATTTGAATTCTCTATTTACACATTGGTAAGAACATGAAGTGTGACCAAGTCCTAATTGTTACCAAGGAGAATGATCCACTACTCCCTCACACACTTTTTGGGTCAATCCATCAGATTTAGCGTCTGTGTTTGATATTATGGGTAAGTTAAGCGTCAGACGCAAACACTTGCCGGCTAGCTCGCGAACTGATATGAGCTATATTCAGAAGTATGAATAGTCACATTTTATTCGTGTTGGTCAAGAAGGGTTTAGAGACGGGTGGGAGAAAATTGAGACCTTGTGGCTAAATTACCACCACATTAACAATTTATCCATCTTCATGTATTAAGTAATTGGTTTGCTTTTCATTATGTAACCAGTGGTTCAAAAGGTCTTTTAATATTTGTTTAAAATAAAACTTCAGTATTTACTTCATAAATTACATTTATTTAATTGGCTGTATTCTCCGACCCACGGTTAATTAATTAATCCTGAGGAGCTCTAAAGGAATCCACCGGCTGCCGTGGACAATATTTAAAGAAGAAAATGGAGAAGAGACTGGTTTGATCTTCGACTGGGTGCACACTGTCAATCATAGACACATGCTACAATGTCATAATTTCTCAGGGCTAGTGGCACTACTTTAGACACTTGAAAGTCTTCAATACCTTTAGATTTTGATGTCGAAAATCATCTCGTGACATTTTCAGAAACTGGGATGTATCAATGAAATCCCCTAGTTCCTACAATCGGTTCATAGCTATCGAATGTATCCTGAAGTTCCATTTCACAATAAACAACTACTTTGCTTTTAACAGGAATATAAGTTATTCCCTTATCTTATCACAACAAAGCCGATATATATCCTCGACGGTTACAACTTGGTTAATCACTGTTCTTTGTAAGCTTGCCTTGGTGGTTCCTCGGACTCCAGCGCAAGCATTTTTTCTGTGCCAAGAGGCAAAAAAGTTCGACTCCACATTACCCACCTCGGTGGCGTAGTTGGCTAACGCGCTGGTCGTGTTGAGCTCAACTGCTGAGGACGGGGAGATCGAGGTTCGAATCTCGGTCGGGTGAACTGGGGGTGGTTTTTCCTAAATGGTTTTCCACTCTCCCTCCACGCAAATGTGGGTTCACTTCCTCTAATTCACCCTTCCCAATTCCTATTCCATTAGCGTAATTAGTACTTAAAGCGTATAACCCGAACGGGTAGTAAGACGCGGTGCTAAATATTATTATTATCATCATCATCAACTCCACATTAATTCCAAAATCCCGATTATGATGATAACTGTTAAGTTTCTTCTTGTTTCTGTATTGGTTAGCTGCACCATCAGAAAAATAGATCATTTTTTCTATTCGTTGAAGAACTTCCTTAATATGTCTTATTAAATGGATTTGAAAAGCATAGAAAGCAACTGTATTGTGCTCCATCCAAGTAATCGCTAAGAATGCAGACAGTGGCTACTAGCCTCTTCATCTTTTATCGATGTACTGTAGCCTGCTGGTTTAGCCAGTGTTACCCTTGGATTTCATCTTGTATGATGAATGAAAAGTTATCGGCAAAGTCTGTCAAGACACTACATTCTGAATTGCTAAGATTTGCTTTCCTTGCTTTCAAAAACTGACTCTTGGGCTTTTGGAATATAATTATGTAGGTGCCTTCGATGATTCCAGCTTCTCTGCCCAGTGATTCAAAATACTCATCCTTAGGTTTTATCAATGTAATTATCCCAGCTCTGTCTGTTTTAATCCATTATTTTATTATTATGTTGTCTGGAAACGATTCATATTCCTCGGGATCCTCGGCAACATGACTGATATGGCTTCTTTTCCTGGGTGTTCAGCACATTTGTTCATCATTCAGTTGTGGTTATTTGAATCACACACACGTTTGGCAATGAGGTTTTTGTAATCTGCGTTTAGTCTAACCCCTGCGAGCATGAACTTTATATTTTGATGATGTAGACAAACACAAACTGTGAGTCCTGGCAGCTCCTGGTGAGATACACCATTTGGGCTCCCTGTTGTACATCTAGGATATTTCTCTTTGAACGCAACAGGCAGCTCATTAAAATTAATCAGCGTTACATACTTTTGTATCTGAACTTTTGAATGATCAATTTTAACTGATACACAATCTTTTTTGCCAGGACATATTCCAATATACTCTTATCTTTATAAAAAATCAACCACTTTTTTCAGAATATTCCTCTGAAATTCCATGGCCTCTTCTTTTCCCTAGAAATCTGGGAGAAAACCTTGCTCTTTATTATTATTAGCACCACGTCTTACTACCCGTTTGGCTTATACGCACTGACGCTAATGTGTAATGGTAGGGTGATTGTGAGATGAAATGGAGGACCTACAGTTTAACGTGGAATCCGAACCACAGGTTTGGTAATCAGATAAATCTTTGCCGCGACCGAGGATTGAACCCCGGCCGCCAGCACAGAAGTCCGACACCTTACCCCTAGACCTTCACCCTACCATTACACATTAGTGTAAGTGCGTATAACCCGAACGGGTAGTAAGACGTGGTGCTAATAATGATACTGATTTTAGTTCGAAATGGCCTTTTTGAACTAAGAAAGAGATTTGTGGCATTTTTATAGAACTGAGTAAAAATTTGCCAATGCTTGTTGGCTCTCGCGTACTGTTTGTTAGAAACTCCTCTTCCACAGATGATTCAAGAGCAAGGTGCAGTGCATGTTTTAGCGACTAAAGAGACTGTATTTGATGTTACAGATGTCGGACAAACCCGTTGGACGCCCCATGAAGTTCCCCTACACCTTCACCGCCAAGCTGGTGCAGTTTCCTTTCAAGTTCTATGTACAGAACAATTGGCTCTGGCGATATTACATTTTTGGAGTTCTGGGCTCTCTTCCAGTTTTCTATTACATCAGCAGACTGTGTAAGTACTCTCTAATAGTTTAATGTGGAATAAAAACAAATTTCATCAAACACTTCAAGTTTGGCTTTTTATTGGAACCTACAGAATTCAGTTCACTCTCAACTATTTGTCACCAATACATTTTCCTGCTGATTAGCTATGAATGACCCGCCTCGGTGGCGTAGTTGGCTAACGCGCTAGTCGTGTTGAGCTTGACTGCTGAAGACGGGGAGATCGAGGTTCGAATCTCGGTCGGGTGAACTGGGGGTGGTTTTTCCTAAATGGTTTTCCACTCTCCCTCCACGCAAATACGGGTTCACTTCCTATAATTCAACCTTCCCAATCCATTAGAGTAATTAGTATTTAACACGTATTACCTGAACGGGTAGTAAGACGCGGTGCTAATAATAATAATAAAAGCTAGTGTTTTCTTGTGTGATGTAAAGGGGCCAGAAATTATCTCACTCCTATGGTTCTTGTGTTTTAAGTCAAATTTGTATAAATTTTCTATTCAAGCATAAATATTCAAGAAATATTCTATATATTATTCATATAATTAATAAATTCTGAGGTCTGTGTGTACATTTGATTGTGTCCGTCGCTAGTGAACACAAAAATTATTAATATCAAACCACGACTTTTTGTTGTTATTTCTCATGGACCAAGGTAAACTACAGTATGTTCACCTTAGCTTTTTACCTGAATGACAGTTTGAAAATCATATTTAGGTTGGGGTTGCCAACACTTGTAAAAAATCACTGTGCTGTTATAAATGGAAAGTTTTTTTAATTACTCGTTATATTTTACATTTAAAATAACATCAACTTAAGTTTTCTCACATTATTTCATTACCTTTAATAATTTATTTCTACCCAATCTGAAACAATATTTTAAACACAATTAAAAATACTTAAACTCTTTTTCGAATGTTATTGATGTTTAATATAGTGCATACATTAATACTTTTAATGCAAGCATTGTATTTACTTGGAAAAGAGAAAATATTTGTCTTTTTTTTTGTATATAATAAATTATTTTATGATTATTTTATCATATTTCAAAATATTTAACTTAATAGAAAATTTGTATCCATTGTGTGTGTGTGGGTGCACCATTGTAAATAAATTATTTGCGTAGTGATCAATCACATGGTTTAAGTTTGTCGGTCTCCATTTTGAAGTTATATTTGTTAGACCTTTTGTGAAAGTGCTGTAAATAGTAATTTTTTTAAGTGGAATAAAATGATAAATAAGATTTGTCTCTGACCTCAAATAAATATAAATAATATTGGCCTAAATTACTTTGGTTAACTATCACATTCATACATTACCCCATGTTTTCAATACGGCTATCCAAAGTGACAGATGTAGGGATACATTAAGGACTATTTTAGTAACTCGTGTGGTGAGTGTACTTTATATACCAGCTATATCATCAGCGAGAGAAACAGTGTTGACAAAACTGACTATCAGTGTGCTTACATCTGCATCTTAAACTTGTAACAATTCAAATATACTTACTCTATGGCAGGCCAGGCCCACACATCAATCGTGGCATCATGTTTGGTGTGCAAGAAATGTTCAAATCCTTGACAATTGAATAATGCACCTTTCAGTAATTGAATATCCGACCTTAGTAGTAAAATTAATAATAATACATGTGATCTTAGTTGTTCACATTGATATTCAACTGAGTTTCCTCACACAACCGACAGAGGTCAGAGCGAGCATAGGTACTGCATAGGTCCGAGACAAGAGTTGGCAATCCTGTTAAAACATGTACTGTATCGGATCAGTATATGTGATGTGTGTGTATGCTTGTGTCGGGTTCATTCCTTGTTCAACTGCTTTTTTCTCTATTGTTTGTTTTTCATAACATTAATAAGGGCTATTGCCTGAAAGTCCCACTCCACTGTCTTGTAACATTAATAACAGTGAAATAAAAGATGAGTGCTTCTAAAATGAGCAAGACTTGTAGTTTTCACGAAGAGTGGGTGCCTCATTTCTTTATAATGATAAAATATAAATGTTGTTGCTTGATTTGTAATGCCACAGTGGCAATACCTAAAAAAATGTAATTTGGAAAGGCACTTCAACACACCTCACAGCAATTACCAGTTAGACTTTCCACCCAATAGGGAGGTTAGAAAACTCGAGTTGAGAGAACTTAAATCCGGGTTATCAGCACAACAAACTTTGTTTATAAAGCCAGCTTTACAATTGAACCATTGCATCGTTCAAAGTAAGTCACCTTCTTGCAAAGAAATGTAAACCGTTTAGTGATGATGAATTTATCAAGGACACGTTTTTAGAAATAACAGATGAACTTTTTGGAAATTTCAAAAACAAGAATGAGATAAAAACTGTTTTTCAAGAGCTACGGCTATCTTGAAATACTGTGATGCGGTGAGTTGAATAATTGCAAGCAGATATATGTAAATTCAATGCCTTCTCTGTCCAGCTTGACGGATCCACAGATGTCATTGATACACCTCAACTCATTATTTTTATATTTACGGTTTTTAGTGATTTTACCACAAAAGAAGAAATGTTTGGTATGATTTCTCTGAAAGTGAGAACTACAGGTCTAGACATATTCAATTCAACACCTTCAAAAATGTTGGTAATAAGCTTAAACTGCCTCTGTTTAAGCTAATATCAATTACAACGGATGGAGCAAAAGAAATGACAAGTCCTGTTAAAGGTCTCATTGCATTATCATTATGCCAGAAAAATGATGACTTCTCTGCCGGGCGGTCAAGGGGGGGGGGGGGGGTGNGGGGGGGGGGGGGGGGGGGGTTGGCGCGGCCTCTGCAAGTGCGGAGGAAAGATACAAGGCTGCCTGAACAGTGAGGTACAACAAGTTTTCCCAAAGATTCGGCTATTTATTGAGTGAGACTAAAATATTTATGGAAGAAACAGGAGACAAATATTGAGAGTTATAGGATGAGGTCTGTCTGTCTGACTTGGCATTTTTGACAGATTTTACTGTTAAAAACCAAGTTCTCCGAATCTAGAACTCCAGCGAAAAGATAAAAACTTTTAGTGACATGATCGGATTGATTTCTGCCCATCTAAACCAGTTACAACTGTCGATCACTGATCTCCAAAAAAAACTTTTTCGACCACTTTCCAAACATGTAAGATCACAAGCAAAAAACTCCTTGGTTTTGAGTTTGGAACCGAGAAATATGTTTTTGAAATTGGTATCTACGGGAAATTCAATCTGGATTTAGTGACTTTAAAAAAATCCCAAGATATTCTTCAATATCTTTCTTTCCCATTCTGAGAAGATTGTCACAAATAATATCGCAGGAAAAATCAGAATGATATTCTCTATGGATAAAGCATCTTTTGAAAATGAGATAATAACTCAACGGTATGATTTGTTCGTAAAGGCCTGGTCATAAGAAGAAGGATTTTGGGAATATGTTTACCAGGAGAAGTATACCAGCATAAGAACATTCAGTGGACTGCCCCATTCCTGTTTTGGTTCAGCGTGTTTGTGTGAATAAGCATTTTATTACTCTAAATTAACGAAGACAAAACATGGCTTCATTTTAACATTTGGAAGGTACAGTAGACTGGCTCTGTCACAGTGTACACCTGATTTTGGATGACACGAAACAACAATCTTCTCATTAGTAAGAAACCTGTTTTTAAATGTTTACAGTGTCTTAACATGTCAAAAATTTTGTTCTTTTTAGACAGAATTTTTGCATTATTTTGATCTTTATATGCAGATGATTTTATATATATATATATATATATATTTATTCTATGGGTATTTTAGAGGAGATGGCACTAGTAACTTAAAAGTTAATTGTCACCCTTACAAAACTACACCACTTATCTCTCTCTTGAGCTAGTATTATCCATTACGGTCTGGGTCTTCCCATTGGGTTTGCCAGTCTACCCTGAACACAGTTCTAGATTCTCCCATTCGCGCTGCGTGTCCTGCCCACCGTAACCTGCGAGATTTGACTATCCTAACAATATCTTGTGATGAGTACAAGGAATATGACCTTCTCCATTTCCCATTTTCATATATTTTTGGACCAATTATATCCAGCATCTTGTTTTCAAATACCTTAAATTTATTTTTAAGACACACTTTCTTCTTCATTTCTTCTCTTCTTCGACCGCTGCAATATATTACACTTCACACGTTGGAAGCTGTGTCTCTTCTAGTGATAAAGGAACATCTCGGAAAATTCAAACAATGTGTGAAGTGTAATAGAATGGAATCGTTTAAGAAGAGAAGACATGAAAAGAGAAGTGTGTTTTTCTATCTAAGCCTAACCTAACTATCTGTTCAGGTTGGCTTCCTTCACTATCAATCACTTTACATCACTGTACAGTGTTTCTACAATGTGTTATACATTTCCAAGCCATTGGGCACTAATTCATTTTACTTAAATTTATTTTTGTCATGCAAGATAAAATATCACATCTCACCCATAGAGAACAACTGCTAAAGTGATTGTTTAGTATTGTTGGAGTTTAATTATTACCGTCAAAACGTTCATGTTTGTTTACATTTGTAGTTCACTATAACGCCCACATGTCTTATGAATTTAGGCTTTTTCAAATAATAAACCGTTAGTGATGCTCCAGCCAAGCGCTGTACCGGTCGTGCTATACATTGTGTTAACAATATTGTGTATTTCGATCACTACTCTGCCCAACAAGTATATTCTGATTGTTACATTCCTTGAAAGCAGACGAGATGTCGACAACTTAGTGACTGAGTAAGTGCCTGCATCTACTGATTGTGTTCTTTTCCTTATTTCCAATCTAATATCATTATTGCCGGTTAAAATTGTTCCTAAATATTTAAACTTGTTAACCCTGTCCAATAATATGTTATTTGCAGTAATATCTGAATTATCGTCCCCAATCTGTGTTCTCTGTGTTATCATATACTTGGTCTTTTCATTGTTCACTTCTAAACCTATTTCCTCGCTAGCCTCAATAATACTTAGCACCGCGTCTTACTACCCGTTCGGGTTATACGCTTTAAGTACTAATTACACTAATGGGTTAGGGAATTGTGAAGGTTGAATTAGAGGAAGTGAACCCGCATTTGCGTGGAGGGAGAGTGGAAAACCATTTAGGAAAAACCACCCACCAGTTCACCCGACCGAGATTCAAACCTCAATCTCCCCGTCCTCAGCAGTCGAGCTCTACACGACAAGCGGGTTAGCCAACTACGCCACCGAGGCGGGTCACTAGCCTCGAGATCATCTGTGTGTCCTAATTGATGCATTGTACCATTTAATATCAATCTTTCCCCGCTCTCTTGCATTACCCTAATAGCATACTCCAAGTTAAAATAAAAAAGTAATTGGGAACGTGCCTCCCTTTGTTTTAACCTATTATGTATTTCAAAAGTATCTTATAAGTCGGTGGCTTCAAAATATTTTTGGTTGACGGCACCCTTATTGTATCAGGATTTTTTCGCAGCGCCCAAAGTCAGAACATGTCACTACCTAACATTTGCACGTATTTCAAATTCTTAAACCATTTATGTAAAAAGTATTAAATAGGTAGATATTTTGAACAATCGAATGATTGAATAAATACATCGTAATTAGAGGGGCAGGTAAGTCTGTTGTTCAGTGCACATCTTCTCAAATTTCGGAATCAAACCGGACACGGCCACCCTTATTTCCTCTCACACTTTGGTTTTCGAATGATACTTGCTTTGTATCACAGCGACCACTGAAATCCCAGCTTTGCACACATCTGATGTCGCAAATGGAATTAAGATTCGCTGAGCTTTACCACTTAGCGGTGGATATTCCTTTTTTACTGATATCCCAAAGTTAAATTTTTTCACACATTTTGTAGACTACATTTATCAATGTTGCATGGCCTAGCCCTTCCTTTCAGTCACACACTCTACCTTCATATATCTGCTTTGTCACTGGATCCACACTCATCTTTTCAACATGCCCAAACCAACATAGGACACCTCATTCACAGTGACCTGTTGGATTTCTTTTCAAATACCACTCTTCTATACCCATATATTATTGACTCTCTCCATATGAGTTTTTCCACATACATTTATTATATATCTCATTCCAACCACATTCTCCTTGCTCTTGTGTTTCTCCTGACAAACCCACGCTTCACATCCATACAACAATGTTGGTGCTAACACACTTTTAAATACCGCCATATTTGCCTCTTTCGATACAACTTAGTTCTTTGCAATGGTCCACATACATCCAACTTGTCTCCGAGATCCACTCACCTGTCTGTCATTTCTGCCATCTATCCTCCCAGTTTTACAGCACATTCTGCTAATATACACAAAATCATTCACTTGCTCAAACCGTTTTTTATTTATACCGAGCTGACAATTATTTACTAATCCTTCGTTATCAAAAACTATTACCTTTGTTTTAGAGACATTTATGCTAAGAACCTTTCTGGCTGTCACCACATTCAAACGATTTAATGCTTTCTGTTAGTTACTTTAATTCTCAGCCATTAATACGACATCATCTCCATATTACAGCACTCTCACATTGTCCAACTGTACACCAACTGCGTCTTCACAAGCATCCCTCATACACTTATCCGTGAAAACATTAAACAGCCATGGAGACATAACACAACCTTGTCTAAACCCCTTTTTAAAGTTATACCATTCGCTTAAAGCCCCATTCACTCAAATACACTCTTTACTTTCATCATAGACTACCATTATTCTGTTTATTAACTATACATAAAATTATGATTAGATAATGTCTTTAAACTTTTTATTTAAATAATAATAATAATAATAATAATATTTAGAACCGCGTCTTACTACCCATTCGGGTTATACACTTTAAGTACTAATTACGCTAATGGAATAGGAATTGGGAATGTTGAATTAGAGGAAGTGAACCCGCATTTGCGTGGAGGTAGAGTGGAAAACCATTTAGGAACCACCACCCCCCTCAGTTCACCCAACCGAGATTCGAACCTCGATCTCCCCGTCCTCGGCGGTCGAGCTCAACACGACGAGTGCGTTAGCCAACTATGCCACCGAGGGCGGGTTTTTATTTAAACATCATCCTTTCTGCACGGGAATTATTTCCCCAATAATGGAGTTATAATTCTACTCGTCTCTTGGTAGTGCTCCATTTAATACTTAGTAGGAATGTTCTTTATTGAGAGACAACCACATTCGAGATTAATAGTATGGGTTCAGTCTCCAATAAGTGGTTGCGCATTACAACCGTAACAAAATTCATGTTCATTCTTCTACTTGTTTAGGTGGCATGTGGCATCGAAATAGTTGATAATTGGCCCTGTATGTCTACATTATGTTTATTTGCAAATAAACTAATAACAATAATTAGAAACATTCAAAAGGTGAGGTTATTTTTCTCCAAAAGCGATGATATTATAAGATGAAAGCAATGTTATTATTTACGTAAATATGAGTCGAACTAGTATTTGTTGAAAAATACTAGGATAAAACTGTCTAATTTTTGTTTGTTCATATTGTGGATTTAACTATTTATTAACATATTCAGAAAAAAAGCAAATATAAAAATGTACAAAACATTTCACACTTAGTAATATCAAACTCAACATATCAATATCATTCATCAACCTAGGTTTAGACCAAACAATATAACACCGAAACACGTTATCATAGAAGACTCAACTATTATCAAATTAGGAGAAGGGAATAAAAATTAAAAAGATACAATTTTGCCAAACATGGCCACTTGTAGCAAGTGATACATACATATATATATATATATATTAATGTCCTTGCTTGGACCTAGCGTGAATTCTTTTAATGGCTGTAAACAAAGGATCGATCTATCGACATTTAGGTATCGTAATATGTAAAAGTAGAAATCTTGATTTTTAATGCTAACCTCAGAAAAAAAAAAGCTTAAATATCCTGAAAATACTTATTTTTCTTGTGATACATTTTATACATATGAAATAAATAAAAACTAATACTATTCGTACAAACGGCAGCCCTGGTATAATGCTATTACTAGTGTTACCCTGTTGAAAATTATATTGCATGATGTGGTATTTGCCAAATTACAAAGAAATTGTGTTCACTTAGAAATAAAGTTTAAATTCGTGTTATTTGTGTTAAAACATTAGAATTGTTGTAAAAATTTGTTTTATCTCAAATGCGGATTTTTGCATGTCCCTATCAATAAATCATAAAGTTGTGTAGTTTGACTAATCTCTCCTCTCTGTTCCAGCCAACTCCCCTGAAAACAAGGCTAAGTGGGCCGAGATTAGGAGGAAAGAAGCTCAAGGGCACCATTAACTAATCTCTCGCTTAGAAACTACAAGTAGCACCATGTAAACACTTCCTTGTACAAGTCAAATTTTAATAATTATATTAAAATTATCTTTTTTCTTTGTTAGTGATTTTGCTTATTATTTTTTAACTGCGCCCGTGATTTGACCTGATGAAGCTGTCTGTGACAGTGAAAGTTTGTCCTTAAATATGTTTCTATGTGTTTTTCAGTGTTATATCTAAACACTTTCTACTCCAGTATCACCAAGGTAAGTGTGCTGGCTATCCCTCATAATTGAAACATTACTTTGTAAAGAGTTTAACTTTTTTTCTTTTCTGAATAAGAATTTTCATTGAAAAATTTATAATTCCTTTACTTGATATAGTTAATAGGAAGTATATGTCCAAGCATTGACAAAACCAAAGGAAATAATTCACACAAAGAATTATCGAAGAAAAAGTGGTTTATTTTATCTAGCACTGTGTCTTAGCACCTGGTCGAATTACACGCTTATGTACTCATTATATTAATGGTTTGGGGGAGCTGAATTATATCTCCTTGGAAGAGACACTTCCTATACTTTTGCCACAAACCGCCCAAATGAAAGTCCTGAATTATATCTCTTAAAAATTTGTATTATATCTCCGAAAACCCGAATTGTATCTCCTCTGAAGAGACTCTCTTCCGATACCTTAAACACAAACAGCCCAAATGAAAATCCTGATTTATATCCTCTCGGAATTACGTGTGGAGGAGCGGCATCGAGTCGAGTTTTGGACCATATTTTGGCAGATTTTAAATTCAAATTTGTGTTTAATCACTTGGACGACATCTGTGTGTATAGTCAGTCCTTAGAAGAGCATAACGAACATGTCAGATTAGTTTTGCAGCGCCTTAGAAAGGCAGGTCTAACTGTAAACCCGGATAAAGTGACGTGGAGCACTGATTGTATTAAATATTTGGGGTACATAATTTCTAAGGGAAATATTCTCGTTTACCCAGAGCGGATTAGTCCTATAGTCAATTTCCCAGCCCCAAAGAATTTAAAACAAATTCGACGTTTTGTGGGGATGTGTGCCTATTATTCGAGGTTTATTCTTTCTTTTTCGGAGTTATCAGCCCCGTTAAACCAGCTAAAAAGGAAGGGTGTACAATTTGTCTGGGGAGACGAACAAAAAACTGCCTATTCTAAACTCAAACAAAATTTGATATCCCCTAAGGTATTAAGA
Source organism: Timema douglasi (assembly GCA_901482245.1). Taxonomy (NCBI): domain Eukaryota; kingdom Metazoa; phylum Arthropoda; class Insecta; order Phasmatodea; family Timematidae; genus Timema; species Timema douglasi. The sequence continues at coordinate 30,027 of CABEEJ010004582.1, forward strand.
GCTTTATCTTGGATGGTTAATCACCCGAAACAATTAGGTAAGATTGGCCGTTGGGTTTTTAAATTGTCTCAATTCAAATTTACTACTGTAAATGTCTCTGGGGAAAGATAACATAGTTGCCGATGTTTTATCACGTATCAATGAGGGCGTGTTCCCTATACTTGCTTACATTAACCCTTCTAGTTTAACTGTAATTAGTAATATCCCGGAATAATTTGTGTCCTTAAGACAACATCAACTGGAAGACCCCTATTTTAGGGAGATTATTGGTCGCTTAGGTAGTGGTGATAACGTAGAACATTGAACATTTTCTGATGCATAGAGACTTGCTATGCGTGCGGGGTAAGAACAAGGGCAGAAAGTTTTTTGTTCCCTCTAAATTTTGGGATATGATCCTTAGATATTTTCATAATTCCACCTTTGGAGGCCACTTGGAATTTTAAAAACACATCGTAAGATTGCTCAAGAGTTTTTTTGGCACAATTTGTATAAGGATGTTAGACATGGGATTAGAAAGTTTGATGGGTGTTTAGGAGCCAAGCCCTCTCAGAACACTCGCTACGGGTTGTACAATGCAGATGTCGCTCATAACTCGTGGGATATTGTGTTTGTGGACTTCGTGGGACCCATCACTCGTTCTACCAATGGGAATACCTGTGTTCTTAATCTCATTGATGGATTTTCTAAATTTGTTGGTGAGCTGGCTGTCTAGGGGTAAAGTGTCAGACTTCTGTGCTGGCGGCCGGGGTTCAATCCTCGGTCCCGGCAAAGATTTATCTGATTACCAAACCCTTCCTTCACCTCTGTCAAGACATCTTGTGAATGTGGGGAATGCCAGGCCTCCACCGTGGTTCGGATTCCACGTTAAACTGTAGGTCCTTCATTTCATCTCACAATCACCCTACCATTACACATTAGCGTAAGTGCGTATAACCCGAACGGGCAGTAAGACGCGGTGCTAATAATAATAATAATCTAAATTTGTTGTTATTATCCCCCTAAGGAATATGAAAGATTCTACCACAGTTAAAGCCTTGTCTGATAAAGAGTGTTGGTAATTTTTGGTGCTCCCAGAAATATAATAAGTGATAATGAACCCTGTTTTCGTTACAAGGCTTTTCATAACATGTGTCTTGCGTGGGGAATTAATCATGTAACTACTAGTCCTTACAATCCTGCCCCTAATCAGGTAGAGAGATTTAATATAACCCTAAATATTGCTTTGTCCATTTATCATGGTAGTTCCCAGACTCACTGGGACAAGAAGCTAAACTTCCTAGCTCTTGCATTCAACTCAGCTATTCACGAGTCTACAGGAGCTACCCCCTTCCTATTTGTTACTGGGCGGGGAATTGAGTCATCCCTTGTTGGCAATTTGGGACGTTGACCCTCTGGTTGGGGATTGTGGGACCTCCACGTATTGTGAAAGGTGTAAGCTTGCCTTTCATAATCTGTGGAGATCCAGGGCCAGGGTGGCAGCGGCTTACAATCGAGGTTGGTTGCCTGTAAATGACACGGTTATGTGCCGCACCTTCCCATTGAGTTCAGCTGCCGACAGGATCTCTACCGAGCTCACTTCAAGGTGGAGTGGTCCATGTAGGATCAGATCATTTTTAATACCTGTATTCGTTCGACTTGAACTCGTGGATGATGAGCAACAAAGTCGTCGGGCTCATGTAAGCCATTTAAAGAAGGTACCCTAAATATTGTATATTTGTCAATATTAGATGTTGTAAAATGATATAATTAATAATGTTAACTATAATATTGTGTTGAAAATTTTTCTACTAGATCTAGTAGAAACAATAGTAGAAAAGACAGAAGTAGGGAATTATCTTTTAAAGTACATACGTAAAGTAAATATGTAAAAATAAATGATTTTTTTTTTGTGTATTTAATAAGGAGTAGGCTCACACATAGTCTTATGTCGATAGTGTACCTTTATTAAAATTAAAAGTAAAATAAGTGAGATTCAGTTAGAATCTAGATCTATTAATAATGTTCTCCTGTTGAGAACAATCTTTGATCTATTGCCTGTTGGTATGTTCAAGATGTAAAGAAAATTACTTAATTGGCTTTCCTAATCATGGCCCTTGTTGGGTTTTTTTTGTCTCACAACTTTATTATTAGTGAATCTGAGGTAATCTTGTGTTTACTCTCGATCTGACTTTTCTTCTTCTACCCCCTTTCTTTTCCGTCAGCTTCAACTCGCTAGAAAGAAAGGTAATAGTTTTCCTCAGATGTCTGTCCAATGCCACGAGGGAAGGAGCCGAGCAAGTTATGCAAGCCTGACTGATGTAGTTGCCGTGGCCTACTCTCAAGGGGCAAGAGAATTCTATGGGTGTCTACTCGCCATCAACTTTTGACCCCCTTATGGGGAACCTCCTTTGAAGGGTAAGAGAGTTGTAGCGTGTCAATAATGTAAAGTTGACACCTACACAATTAGGCTATGTAAATATACGAAATTATAATAATTATATTTGCAAAATCCAAAGAAGAGAATTAGATTTGAGATATTTAATAAAAATATCCTCCAAAACCTACTTTTAGCGACTGGGTGGACTCTGATATGATCAACGTGCTTTCAATAGAAAATACTACAAAGGATTTAAATAATACAAATCTACATAAAAATACTAAACTTATAATAGTGGAATCCAAAGAAGATAATTAAAGCCAATACATTCAGGAATAATATGCTTCAAGACTTACTCACCGTGGCTGGATGGGATCGGATACCACCAACATGCCTTCTAGCAAAATATTCAACAAGTATGGCAACAGGGTGCTTCCAAACACATCCACTCGCCTCAACACCTAACACGAAAAAGAACTCAACTAAGTTAGTCTCCCCCACTGTGGGATGGGTTTTAGAATAGTCCCGCAGTAACCCCCGCTTGTCGTGAGAAGCGACTAAAGGGGGAGGTTTCGGTGCAGAACATACCTCGTGTAGGACAAACCTTTCCTATAGCTTTCCTTTTTCTCTCTCATTCCTTCTTCTCCCTTCTATTACTTTCTTTCTTCCCTTTCCTCTGCCGTTCATCCTGCACGGAAGGCTTTGGCTTCTCCGTTGACGACCTTGGCCCCTAACCTGGCTCTTCTCAGACAATTACTGGATACCTTTGCAACTTAGCTCCTGGAGGAAAGGGCGCCGGTTGTAATATCTTAGTAGAAAGACCTCAGGGATGACAATAACCGGGTACCCTACTTTGAGAAAAGATCGGTTGCGCTCATGAGGGCCCGGACGTAAAATTGGCACTTTCCTGCACCAAATTGCTTCGACGACCTCTCTCCTGGCGATGCCCCATGCGAAAGTTGTAATGTTTAGCGTCATGTGGAATTCCCGTCGGGAGGGTTAACAGGGCCACATGTGGTAGAACCAACTTGGGTCACCCTGGGTCTACGATCCGAGTATTGTGCAGGTTGTCCCCCAAAAAGACATGGCCACCTTCATTGTTGTAGCTGACACCTTACTGTCCACTAGCACCGTGCTGCCAAATTCTGCTGGCAACTCACTACCCGGCCCCTCGCAGGGTCGTAATATTGATAAGAGGTGGAAACGGGTAAGGCCGTCCAGCCCTTTAATTGAAAAAGTCAAGGAAGTGGTGAGAGCCCAGCCCCGCTTCCTGGTTATGTCTCGAGTAGGTGAAAAAGAGACCCTCAAGCGTGGCAGCTCATTTGTCCTCGAAAGAGTGATAAGTGGAGCTGCCGAGTCTGGGGTTTCAATTAGAAAACTGCGCGATTGAACAATAATGATCCAGACTGACAATGACCTACAGACGGCGAAAATAATGGCAATAACTATGATACCGTTGAGCCCCTCGAATCATGTAAAGGTAAAGGTGGAAGCACACAGGTTCCTCGATGTTTGCAAGGGAGTGGGCACTTGCTATGGCCTCGACTGCGTAAGCATTGATGACATCTGTGAAGAGCTTTCTCCTCAACATGTCACCAAAGTATATAAGATCACAACCAAAAGGAACGATGTAGTGAAGAAAACTGATAGTTATATCCAACATTTGCCACTCTTTCCCTACCAAAGGAGGTCCGAGCTGGCTTCTACGTGCTCAGGGTCCGGCCGTATGTTCCCAACCCTCGGCGCTGTTTTCAGTGTCGGGAATTTGGGCATACGAAGCTGCGATGCCGTGGTAAGCCAACCTGTGCAGATTGTGGACAGGAGGCTCACGATCAACCGTGCGAGTCTCCTAAATTCTGCATAAATTGCAAGGGTCCGCATTCTGCCTAGTCTCGGTCCTGCCCCAACTGGAAGATAGAAAAAAAAAAGTTCTGGAGATTCAAACAGATAAGAAAATCCCTTATGCCCAGGCACACAAAGAGTATACTGCAATGCAAGCCCCGGTATTTCAAACTTCCTACAACCAAATTGTTAGCCAAAATATAAATTGCCCTTACTGCCATTGCGCAGTTAATATTGCAAAGACGCCTACACGACCTGTACCACTCGTCTCTACTCGAGACACACGAAGATAACCAGCACCAACTATGGTGGTGCCAAAAATATTACACGTGACGACACCCTCACGTAAGTTGCCTCCACACCCAAGCCCTTCTCGAGGTGCTAAACTACGTGCGGCCGTTGTTGGTTCACCCACTCTACCTCCTGGGTCTCAAGAGGTAAGAGGTGGTGGAACAGGAGAAACCGCCAAGGCGAAACCCACTGGTGCCTTGAAGAAGGACCAGTGAGAGATCGCTGAAAAAGTTAAAGTGGGAGCTCCAGGAGAGACTGAGAAAGGCAAGATGACCTAAAATTGTCCTCAACCCATTTTTATTCTTAAGAGACAGTGTCATGGATTGCGAGGATAACTAAATTTTATATTAATAGAGTATGTCGCTACTACAATGGAATTGTAGGGGTTTCTATGCTCGTGTGGAGGAAATTAAACAACTGATTTCTTTCCTGCATCCTTCCATCTTGTGTTTGCAAGAGACTCACTTCCACCCAACTGACAGCCCGATGCTACGTGGGTACGATGTATATCGTACCGCCAAGCCATTCTTTGATCGGGCTAGTGGAGGTGTGGCTATACTCGCACGAATCAATATATATCACAAACATATTAATATTATATCTGATCTCCATGTAATCGCTGTCCGAATCTCCCTTGCTATGGAAGTGACAGTGTGCTGCATCTACCTCCCACCAGGTGAACGTGTTTCAAAGAGGAGCCAAGAGGCCCTCTTTATACAACTTCCCACCCCCTATATTATCTTGGGGGATTTTAACGCACATAACCTGGTGTGGGGATCTAATTTTACAGATGCCCGCGGGAGGATGGAAGAAGATATACTTGTCGGAAACCTGGTGTTACTCAACACCGGGACACGGACACACTTCTCCACCTTTAATGGTGTATCCTCTGCCATCAACCTAACTTTATGTAGCTCCGGGATCACTGCTCACTTCCTTTGGGAGGTTCACTCGGACCTATATGTCAGCAATCGTTTCCACATTGTTTTTTCCCCAAAGATCCTTCCAGTACACCATGGCTACCCTAGTGGGTTATCAAACGTGCTGACTGGGATAAATTCTGCGAACTCACCGTATTTAACGAGTGCAACTCTCCTGACGTCAATGTTAAGGCTACGCATTTTACTTCGATGGTCATCACGGCGGCGAAGGCTTCCATCCCCAAATCCGTGCCACCATTCCGTTCCCTGGTGGAACGAGGAGTGTCGGTTGACTATTTCTGACCGTCGAAGAGCCCTAACTATTTCTTCGACGTCCTACTTCACATAATCTGGAGTCATTCCGGATGCTACGTACTCGAGCTTGACGTGTCATTCGAGAAAGCAGAAGAGAGTCTTGGAGACAGTTTATTTCTACGCTTACAATTTCCACCCCCACGACTAAGGTTTGCGACAATATTTGTAAATTACGTAGTAGCAAAAGTCCCATTAATAATATACCTGGCCTCATGTCTAATGGTTCACTTCTCTCCTCTTCTGTGGAGGTCGTCAATGTATTGGGCTCGATGTTTTCCGCTATTTCTAGCACTGCGAGCTGCTCTAACGAGTTTGCGGTGCATAAGTGGAACATCGAGAGCCATACTATTGATTTTGGTCAAAGTTAGGGGGAGGATTATAACTACTCCTTTACCAAGGATGATCTTACTTATGCCATGTCCCAGGAGGGAACCACAGCTTCCGGCCCTGATGATATTTATTACGAAATGTTGCGTCAACTTCCCCCTGCCGAACTGGCGTTCCTCTTAGACCTCTACAATAGTGTTTGGGAATCTCGTCAATTCCCAACCCTGTGGAGGCAAGCAACCGTAATCCTTATATATATTAGTGGCAAGGACAAATTAAAGTCAACTAGCTATAGACCTTAACTAGTTGTGTATGCAAAATATTAGAGGAAATGATAAATAAAATATTTATATGGTATTTAGAATCCTGCAATCTACTGTCTGATATGAAATGTGGCTTCCGCCGTAGCCGATCCACGGTTGATCATCTTGTCCACCTTTAGACAGCAGTACATGACTCCTTCCTCCATAAACAGCACCTCTTGGCTGTCGTCTTTGATTTGGAGAAAGCGTACGATAACACCTAGCGGTAGGCTATTTAAGAAAGAACTTTTTAATTGGGGATTCTGAGGGAAACTCCCTGTTTTTATAGATAATTTTATTTCAGATAGACACTTCCAGGTAAAGGTAAATAATACCCTATCTGATTATTTTATTCAGGAAAACGGGGTGCCTTAGGATAGTATTTTGAGCGGTACGTTGTTCGCTATTGCGACAAATAGCATTGGTGACAACGTGTACTTACCCGTTCGTTCATGCCTTTTTGTGGATGACTACGCAATTTATTGCAGTTTTTCAAGTCTCCACAGAGCTGATTGGCAGATTCAACTCTCTGTCAACAGTCTGTGGTCGTGGGCATCACGTAATGGCTTTCACTTCTCTGCAGCCAAGACGATGGTCGTCCACTTCCACAGATTGCGCGGAATACAGCCAGCCCTAAACATTTTAATTAATAGCGTTGTTTTACCTGTCTCAGAAACTTTGTTTGTTGTGCTTGGGGTGCAGATAGGGAAACCTTAATGCGCTTCTATAGGGCTTTGGTGAGATCAAAACTTGATTACGGCAGCTTTGTGAAAATGTTACTTATTACAATTTTTTTTCCAATTGTCACAGTAGAATAATTTATTCAGTTTGTACCTTCATTGTGGTAGGCCTAAGTGATAGCCGGGTTCGTGCTTAGTATAGTTTCTGACATTTCTACAACAAAACAAAATAATGACGAATAATCTCATAACCAGGTGTCCATCTCCTAGGATACACATGGTTTGTTTCTCAAACAGTGGGTTGACCACAGGGACGGTCGTGGGACGCGAGGTCCAAAATAAATTAATAATCACATAATAGGCTCATTTTAACAACACAAATGGCCGCTTAAGTAGGTATAATAATCGACGACACAAAACTAAGCTCAACAATCACCCGTTTAGAACATTCCAGGCCTCAGTATCTTTCATTGGAACAAGCTCTTCATGTATGACAGTTGATCTCTTTATTATTCCATAAGTGACACCAGGGGTGTAAAATTTCCTCAATGACCAAAAATCATTTAGTTGACATATTGTTCCACAACAATGAAAAATATAACCAGAAAATCAAAATGAACATGTGTGGTGAATCTTCATTACATTTCTTCTCTTTTCACCGGTCTTATTCTCAAAGAGGTTCCCTCCGCAAGTCCAAATCACGTAAATGAAAATCCTTCAAATTTAACTTGATCTTCCAAAATTCGTTCACCGACGCAGTGGTTGTTCGTGGCGTTTGCAAGACCTGCAACTCAGCCAGGATATCTATGCCACAGGCTACCCGTCTTCCTTCCCCATGACAACGTTAACCCCGCACGATTAAGGATACAAATTATCATTCTGGGAGTCATGTGGGTGGGGTCTGTAAGTACCATTTTGGACCTCACCTCAGGACTGTTGTTGGGGTAGTCGGTTATTAATACGGTTATAGGGGCAGTACCTTCCATCATAGTAGTGGTGGCGTCGGTCTTGGAGTTCGTAATCCCTGTGGGGTCACCAATCACTTGCATCAGGGTTCAGATTGCTTGTCAAGAGTCCTCTATCCAGTTTTCTGTGGAAATTGATGCCATCTCAATCGTTGTGGCGGTAGTTCCTACTAGGGTGCCGATATGGGATGTAGTCGTCCTCCCCTTTTCCTTTATCTGATATCGTGAGGAGTTATTATCTCCTTGCCTTACCGAGTGGTTAGATCAGCGGTTCAGATCCCCTGGGGGACGTTGGCCTTCCTGAGTGCGGTGTTATACCTGAATCCCAGGTTTCCCCTGTAACAAACTTTGTATCACAACCCTCTCTACTAGCTAGCATCTCAGTCGGTAGAGTACGTAGGTGAGACCCCACCTCTCAAAGTATCCGGGGTGATGTAAAAAGAAGGATATTTTTGTGGTTTGAAGGTGGTCCGATGGAGACAGATTTAATTACCAGGGAACTTACCCTCTGAAGTGTATCCGTGGAAGTCCTCGATCTCCTTGTAAAGTATGAAATACAAGTGAAATAAAAGGTGGGGGTGCCAACAAATTATGTGATACAAATAAAAGGACTCTTGTTATGGCCTTGGAATAAAACAATCACACCCGAAAGGTTGAACATAAGTGTAAAACGAAAGTTTGTTAAATAACAAATATCATAAAAAAAACTCTATTAATTTTTGTTGTTGTTATTTTTAGTTTAAAAAATGTGTCATATGGTAAGACAATAAAATTTAAAATAACTAAGACGCAAAATAATCAGTAGGCACATGTAATTTAACTGTTGCAATATTGGGTAAAATATCCTACCTATCTGGTACCAAGATAAAATACAACGCTAACTGGTGAACCCTGTGGCATGATACTATTTAGGTAAGTAATTAATTAACATAAGTAAATAAAAAACTAATCATAAGTATAAATAGTGTTCTGATGTAGGAATGACTCAGGTGTAATAAAAGAGTTTGTTGTGTTACAGAAGGAAATATCATCCACCTCAATCAGCTTTACAAATAAATTGGTAGTCTTGAATTAATAATAAAAGGAAAGTTCTTACTGGTTTATCTGTAGTCTTGATGCGAAGATACACGAAGCAAACAAAAATTATTAGCTATGGCCATAACGTTCCCATTTTATATCTTCAAAGAAACAAAGTTACTTATTAATCTTTAAATCTCTTGTCTGGGAACAAGAATAGTTCAGGCTTCAATTCTATCCAGTTCCAGTTGATGGAAAAGATAATTTATCCCATAAAAATAACTTTTAGTATTCGCACTACAGTTTGTCCCATCTAAAAACCAGGGCGTCCTTTTTGAGAGTCCTTCTTTCTTATATCTTATTTTCTATTTTTGTCACGGTAGACAAACAAAAACAAAACTTGGAGGTCGCTAAACCATGAAAGTTATAAAGAGGAAATAATTTCATTACTCTTGGAAACAGATAAGAATAAAATAGTGGTGTACGAAGTTCAGTAATAGAGACATGGAGAACAAACAATAATCCAGTTGAGCACGCGTATCAGTGCAATTCCTATATACCAGGGGATGCAACATAGAGAAACGGACCACAACACTCCGCCATCTACATGAATACATGAATTAGGACGGAATATTGTTTACAAGGTTTGATACTAACCTGCTACACTTTATGTAAGGTCCACTCTCTGAGCTCCCATCTAGTTGATGCTCACACACATCATTCTCTCTTTTTAATCAGTGCAATCTTAAAAAAATTAGTGCTCGGTACCTATTTCTCTTGGTGTAAGGTAAATAGGAAACAAAACATGTTTCTATTTATCAGTAATAGTTATACTTCCCACGCTCAGAGAAATGTTAGGTTGGTTATTATCGCCATCATCATCCTCATCATCACCACCACCACCCCCACGAACATATTCCAGCCCTGGCTGTGTCTCTTAGTAACATAATCCTCTCCAATGTATCCTTTCTCCCCACTATCCCTCCTCCTCCTCCTACACCATGACACAGTTTCCACACGCCTCTGTACTTTCTTAAGTCACCTGTCCCTTGATATCCTCTCCTCACATGGCTGTGCCACATTGGTCTTGCATTAGCTCCTTAACTATCCTTCTAACCTCTCATTTCTCATCCTATCTATTTTTGTCATTCCTATATTACCTCTCTGAAATTTAATTTGCTTTAAATTCTGGAACAAAAGGTTGATTATAATTAGTAAAATGTTACTTCTAAGCATATGGCTATACTTGCAATCTTGTCTCCATGATAAAATCGACATGATCATAATGCAATAACCTCAAGCCACTCACTTTTGTGACCAGGTTGCTGTCACTATGCAGTGGTCTCGTAGTTTGGCCAACTCAAAAACTAAACCCACCAAGACCCAAAATCGGTAAATATGTCTAACAAAATTTGCTATATATTTTCAGGTTTATTAATGGTGTGTTAATCTTGAAACCTAAAAAAAAAAGAATTAACTCAAACTTAAATTTGAGATTGGAAAATTCCCTCTTTTTCTTTTAGCTTTTTAATTTGACCTACCTTTATCAACCTAATTCGTGGATTATGTATTTTTAATAATGCTATGACTATTTTTGGCACTCTGTCTTACTACATGTTCCAGGCCGTACACTTATGTGATAATTATGTTAATGGGCTAGCTATTAGGAAGGTTGAATTTAGAGCAAGTGTACCCGCATTTGTGTGGAGAGATCGATTAAGTGGGACACCATTTAAGGAAAACCACCCTCAGTACACCTGACCAGAAATGAGCCATGATATTTCTGTTATCGACAGTCTAGTCTATTGCGAGAGTAGCTCCTTAGACTATGCAGACCCTGAAGCTGGTTATAACAGTATTAATTAATATATTGACTACCTATTATTTAAACTCATTCATAGTATTCATCAGCTGTTCAGGATTCTCTCCGTCATTGAAACAAAGTATAGAGTCACTCGATTTAAAAACATTGAGGGGAACATTCTCCTCGACCTCCATTCAAACATCCCTTCCTCCATCAGGCTTTGTTAATATCTTTTTCATTTTGGCAACTTTGGCCACTTCATAAGTAACTAGATAATTTGTGCTGGCAATTTGTTACAGTGGATAGGTAATAAGTATGGCCAGGGCCTTAATGCATTCTCAAAGAAGAAATCTTCACGTCAAGCAGTACAAGCATACTTTCTTTCATTTAATGAAATTTATATCTGAAAATTATTCTGGGGGTTCTAGGTCTCAATAAAAAGCATACTGGCTCCACTAGAGCCATACTCTATCTCTGATAGCATATAATAAATATACCTATGTGTGTATGTGCGTGCGCGGTGTGTATCGGGGGTTATCCCTGGTGATAGAGAAAGAGATTAAGTTTAATTCGTTATTATCAGTTATTGTAAAACATACTAATCATGAATTGTAACTTAAAAAATAACAATGTTAGCTAAGACTAAACTTAAATTAATTTATAATGCCCTAATATTAACGAACAGTGCATAACATAAAATGTACAAAAAGATGAAACATTACTTTCAATTATAGCGTTCACAGCCACATGCACCGCTCGTGATTCTTTGGTTGTGAACTCTATCGTTGAAAGTAATGTGAGTCAATATTTTATGTATTATGAGCTATGCACTTTTTACTACTAGTTAGGCATTATGCATGAATATCAACCCAACCTTACATCTTGATGATCAGGGTGAGATTTAAGGAAATTATCTATCACTTTAAATTATTTCAATAAGGGTTTTGGGTTTGATTATAAGGAGAAACAAACATGTATGATTGGGATAGTGGTTAATTTTCTTTTCCTAAAATGGTAAATTAGTAATAAAAGGTTTGTTTATCATATAATAATTAGTAAAAATTAGTCTCTAATCGACACACTGACATTAAAAATACTCGCAATCAACCACTAATTCAAATAATCTGGTCATAATAGTTGAATCGTGTTTTTTTAAAAGGGCATCAGTCGCAATTTTGGCCATTTTCACTTTTATTTTTTTTCTAATTCTCCAAACCTAGACCCATCGTTTGGTGTTTAAACGGCATCAGTCACTTCACTGCACAAGGAGGTTATTCAAGTTTGAAAACTATGGTTATTTTTAAAAGGGCATCAGTCATGGACTCATGCCCTTTTAAAACTAAGCAGAAGGCAGTAGCAGTGGCGCCACACACTAGAACCATAGCTGTAAAGAGATTTTATTTTCTTATCTGAGGTAAAACTGATGACCTAGGTCAGCTGCTTTCCAATCTCAAATTAAGATTCTTTTGTACACTGTGTTAATTAAAGGATTAGAGGATTTTGTAATGAGCTCTTCAGATAGCGATGTTCCTGACACAGGCTCTCAAAAGAGAAAAGGAAGAAATCCTGCAAATTATAAAGTCTGTGTAGGTATCTTTTAGCACTAACAGACACTGGAAGGTTCCAAACAGTTCAACAGTTCTTCCCCGTGAGAAGTCATAGCTTCCTACCCAGCGATAGGGATTTCGGGGTAATCAAACGAAAGCTGCAAAGACAGGATAGAATCTACAGTATTCACGAAATAATCCAATACATTATTGAAAGTTCAAAGCCAGGGAAATTCATTGTTAAAAAAGTTGATTTGAGTGAAATTATAGACTACAAAAATTGGTGGAAAAATTTCTACAGGAAGACGGCAGTATCCACAGAATCCCAAAAATTACGACGGGATGAAAAGGTCCATTTAGGCATTAGCAGCTTGTTCCACTTGGTTTTCAGCAGGGAGAAAAAAGGGTACATCCAGGCCTATACGCATATTAATGGGTTGATCCATCATACTTTCTACTTTTCTGTTAGGCCAAATCAAGAGGTTGTTCTGCCAGACAAATCTGCGTATTCAGGAAAAGTTCCTATGAATGAGACAAAGATTAAAGACATTCGAAAACTGATCCAGTATGTTCCTGTTGAATACCAAGAATTCTATAACGAAATATTACAGTGGCCTGTAATCATTTGCAATACATGTAATCAATAACTTTTTGGCTTGTAAATTAAAGTTGAAACTATGTCAATTAAAGTTGAAATTATCATAAAAATAATTGATTACTCCAACCCTATGGTCATATTTTTTTAAAAGGGCATAAGTCCTCAAAGTTTAGAATTAAATTTAAAATCCATGGTTGTTTTAAAAAATATAAATATGAATGGGGACGTTAATGTTGAAGCATATGAACAGGAAAAAATACCAAAGTATCATATTACAAATTTTTTAAAGATGCTATCAAGTTTTTTTCTTCTCCTGTAAAATTTTGTTCTTAGGACTAATGCCCCTTTAAAAAAAACCTATTCAGTTTAAATTCATCCTCCCAAGTTAAGCATGTAAACCATAACCACCATGTAGAACTTAAAAGAGTATTTAAATTAGATTATTTAATGATCTTGTTTAATAACTTCACTATGCTAATATTATTACATGCAATATGTAAGCTAATTATACAAATGGAATGGATAGTAAGACGCGGTGCAAGAAAAAGTAAGCTGATCAATTTTTTATTAATAACATTATTATAGTAGAGCTGAGAGAGATAATTTGGAAGTGGTGTGTGTGTGTGTGTGTCTGTGATATTCCAACCCATTCTCTCTCCAAGCTGACTATATGTGTCAGAATATGAATTATAAACTAATACTCAAGAACAAAATATTTTAATTAAAGGGGGAATCCCAATGTTAGAAATAATAAGTTTCTTTCATGACAATACTTTAACTCAAGACTCCTAGTTTTTTAATCACTGTGTCCTACTCCTTGTTAAGTTTATAGACATATATGATAATTACTCTAATGGTGTAGGGATGAAGATGGAAACATTTTAGAGGTAATCTACCCACATTTGCTTGGGAAAAGAGTTGGAAACAATTTAGCAAAAACCACCCTCAGAAGACTCAACTGGATTCAAAATCTAGTCTCTAAACATTTAGAAGGCCAGTCTAGCATGAGAGTTACGTCTTTCAGGTGTTTCCATAATTATTGGTTCTGGGGGCCACAATTATATCCTTGAGACCATCAATGGGCCACATAGGCCCCCCCCTCCAATTTTGCCAAAATGAAAAAAATTTAGCTGTGAATGAAATAATAAGTGCTAATTAAGACATTTTAAATTACATTCCAAACAAATCTTCTGACTAAAATATACTGGTTTTTTTTACAAAATACAATATAGAAGATGTAATGAAGAAATTAAACATCAGTTGGTGCTTTACTGGATTTTTTCACACATTCCAAAACTTTCTATTTATTAGCCAGAAAACATAAATTTTTACTACTGGAGAGTGTGTTTCCAAAAAACTTAACGGGCCACAAAAAATAGATTTGCGAGCCAACAGTTGGAAACCCCTGCCCAAGACATTTCGGCCACTAAAGCCGGTGATTCCTAAATTGATAGGCAACACGCAACTAATACTATTTATATAAATATACAAATTAAATACCAAGACTTTTTATCAAATAATAGGGAACACAATTATATTTATCACATGAAACGAGCAGGAAATTATTACTTAGATATTTAAGAAACAAATTTTTTACTTGAAATAAAATAAACTCTCATTTATTAGATAAATTTACATAAAACTTTGACATGTGTTAAAATTCAACCTTGACTTACATGTGTAAAAGGGAGTTAGAAATATCTGAAAAATATCTCTCTCTCCTGCACACTGTTCTGCAAACGATGTCTCGAAAATTTCAGCCACAGATGTCCATCCAGTTATAAAGATCACTGGTCGAAGGGAGCTAGAAAATTTCAGCTACAGATGTCGATCCAGTTATTTTATAGAGATCAATGTTTACTCCATCTACAAGATTTTACCTAATTTAAATTTAATGTATATTCCCCTTTAAGGAACATTTGATGTAATCTTTTTAATACTTTTTCTGGCTGGTTTATTTAAGCTTTACAGGAAATATGTTTTAACATTATAATTAATATGAGGAACTTTTTCTTCTTTGCTATACTAAATATTACTTTTATCTTTATAAGGTTTGTCTCTCAACCGGAACTCACTATATATTATATATTAAAGCCGTTTGACGGCGATGTAAAGTAACTATTTCATTAGTCACCAGCTTTACGAGAAAAATTGTGTGACAAGTAAATAGTGACAAAGTTTTTCATAGCTTTATATTATTATTGAATTAGTATTTATTTGAATGTCTTTAATACCTTTTATTATTTTATATGATTGTTTGCGAGATTTGACATTTGTGTCTACTTCGTTTTAGGGTTGAAATACTAAAATTTTAATTTCCCTCCAAGTTGTTCATCGTTCATATCAACGAAATGCCGTTACTACGAAGAAAACCCTTTGAAAGAATAAAACCTTCGTCAAATTTTAGGGACGACGAAGAACTGTTTTATTCTGCACTCACTAAGGAAGTATTTCAGGATTATGAGTAAGTTACAAAGCTCTTTTAGGTAATGTCTTATTGAAATCAAACAGTATTAATATCCGTAGCATTGGCCTTGTCTACATAAAATTAAGATAATTTACTAAGTTAGGTTTGTTAGAAAAAAAACTTAATTTTTAAGAGAAGAGTTTTGCAAAATTGTGATAAAATTTGGGTTTGTTTTAAGATACCAATAATCTATCGCGTTGACTAGTAATCTAAGCTTATACAGGGTTGCCACTCTTCCAGTATTTTACGTGATGTTACCTTATTTTATTTTTTATCCAGTCCTTTAAAAATGAGATTGGGGACATGAAAAATCTGGTGTTTTCAGAACATTTCTGATTTAAGGGGATGTAGTAGGCCTACTCACCAGTCCCGTTAAAAAATAATTAAATATTGATGTGTGCCACATATTTTTGCAAACATAAACACATAAAGAATCGAATAAAAACATCTTTTATTATTAAATAATCTTGAGAAATATCACTCGCTTTTGAAAGTGACCTTTCAGTAATACATTTCCACATGACCTTTAAAGCTGGAACTTGCTATTTCTTGTGTAAGTGCATCCACATAGCATACCAATATAATAAGACTAGGCTTAGTCCGCAGACAATGATGTAAGATACGTAGCCTTACGGGAGATTTGTTGCGCCCCTCGAGTCTGGTAGAACTTAAAATATCCAGTGATAACAGCGCTTCCAAGTGAGAATTCTTTATAACTCACTTGAAAAATGTTCCTCGTGAGAAAGACAAGCTAAGAGCTGCTGTCTCCGAGTACAATAGTCCAGGTAGTAGTAATCCCTTACCCCGCCTCACCCCCCTTTCATTGACCAAAACTTTCCAACCAAGAGAGAGTTGGACCCAAATATGCAATGCCAGTGCTTCTACAGTTTAAACGTGACACGAGTCTTGGAAATGCACTTGTAAATGAATTATTACATATTTTGTGACCAGCTTATGTGGTTAAAATTATTTAGAATTCACTTCTTCATTAGACTGTACTGCAAATAGCTGGGATATCAGTGTTCGAATCCTGATCGGTTGTAGTGAGTGTTTTTTCCTAATATGCTTATAATTCTCCTTCAACGCAAATACGGACACATTTCCCAAACATTTTACCTTCCTAATTGCTTATCCATTGGAGTAAATACGCGGATACCCGTAATGGAAACTAAGACGCGGTGCACAAAATATATCAGTAATCAAAGTTAATTACTTAAGTTGTAAAGGTTACATTTATTTTTTCATTTCGTTGTCAAATTAATATTAACAAAATACACAAGTGATATGCTACTTTATAACTAAAAGAAAGTTAAAAGCATGGAAATAGTTTCCTGAGTATATATTTGGTATCGGTAATACCCCCTTATTTTAAACACTGGAATGATTATATTCAACATTATCTTATAATAATACCCGCCTCGGTGGCATAGTTAGCTAGCACACTAGTTTCGTGTTGAGCTAGACTGCCGAGGACGGGGAGACCAAGGTTTGAATCTCGCTCAGTTGAACTGGGGTGGTTTTCCCTAAATGGTTTTCCACTCTCCCTCCACACAAATGTAGGTTCACGTCCTCTATATATAACCTTCTCAAATCCTAACCCATAAGCGTATAACCCGAAAGGGTACTAAGTATCATTATAATTATTTTATATTAATGTACAATGAAAGTTAACAAATCGGTTTTAGATCAGTTTATAATAAAATAAAGTCTGAAAATGAAGCTTATCTCCCTAAACGCGCGTTAGGATTACACAACAAAAAGCTCATTATGTTTTGTCCAATTACACTTGTCCAACACCTTCTCGTGTCTGTATGGAAAATTAAATATTTTAATTATCTAAACTTTAGGGGCCTACACTGAAAACTCTTTCAGTATAAGATTATTTTACTATAATATAACAATATTTTCATACAATTAATAACTGCAGATTTTATTAAAAAATAATTATTTATATCACAGTAAGAGAGTTTAGTAAAGTGAGTAAAATTGTTGACAATACAAAGTATATGAAAAAAATACTCTTAACTTTACCCAATCACAGCTATAGTTATTAAGTGTTTGGTATTAAAATTATCTACTAAAGTAAAGAAAAAATTCTTATTATGTAGTTTGGATAGGTTTGAAACTAAAATTATAATCGCTATCATCAAAAAAATTAATACAATAATAATATAAAAATAAGATTTAACAGAAATTTGATTAAAATGTGTGTCAAACAAATTTGAACATTGATATATTTCATAATATTCTGGTCACTTTGATTTCGTAATGTACTAGATCGAGCTTTGACGTTTTTCTCTATAGCATCCTTACTTTATTGGGGTAATTTCACGTCAAATCAACAAAAAAAAAAAACAAAAAAAAACTCAACCTGACCATTTTGTATTTAAATGAAATTTTTACCAATTATTCTTGTCTTGAAACTAACCACAAATATATATTTTTAAGATTTTTTAATGGCCTCGTTTTCGAGAAATCAATTTTTGAAATTTCAATCCAAGTAGATTTTTTCTCCCGTACCACATTTTTCAATTCTTATTGATTTCTGTTTTATTGCTGCTAGAATTATGCTGTTTGGTTCATTTTTTTCAATTTGAAATGGGCTTTAATTTGATATACAACTTGGCACACATTTAACAAAAAAAACTATCTCACTCTTTAAAAAAAAAAAATTGAAAAAATAATTGTAGTGTTTTTGAAAATTTTGAAAAAAAAACAACGTTATTTAACTATTAATTATCTATATAAACTGAAAATTTCAAAATGTGATGCCTATGAATGGGATCATGAGTTATGATGAAAATTGTAGTTCAAGTAACAAGATTTTCAGTCCCGTGATCTGGTGTTGGTGTGGTTATTATTATTATTAATTGTTATATTAAGCTTCTGGTATGGAAGGTGATTTAATACATAAGATCTAAAACAAAACAGCAATCAATAAGAATTGAAAAATGTGGTGCGGGAGAAAAAATCTACTTTGATTGAAATTTCAAAAATCGATTTCTCGAAAATGGGGCCATCAAAAAAATCTTAAAAATATATATTTGTGGTTAGTTTTAAGGGAAGAATAATTGGTAAAAATTTCATTTGAATACAAAATGGTCAGGTTTAGTGATTGGTTGATTTGACATGAACTGACCCATTGGTGAGCATCCAGCTGTCATAATTTTGAAAGTTCCTTCGTGTACAATCCTGAGCTAACCGTGGCAATCACAACTCAGTTATTGCAATTAATAAATAAAAAATCTTAGAAGGAAAATATGACCTATTATACAATCTGAGTGCCAGGCCTCCACCGTGGTTCGGATTCCACGTTAAATTGTAGGTCCTCCATTTCATCTCACAATCACCCTACCATTACACATATAGCGTAAGTGGGTATAACCCGAACAGGTAGTAAGACGCGGTACTAATAATAATAATACAATCTGAGTGCACAAAGGAGCGCAATCACAGGGTGGCCGTTACACTCCATTGACAATGCAAATTTTACCTAAGTATGATCATAGAAACACGTTTGAAAAAAGAGCATCACTTTTCACCAATGAGCATGAATTAAATAATAGACTCTTTTACACAAACATATTAAGTATGAAGCATTATTATTATCCAAAGAGAATCATGGTCATCAAGCTATGTCGCCTGAATTGGTTTATTTTAATTGTTATGTCGCTCCTAGATATGCGATAACAGCTATGTATTTGTAAATCTAATGTATCCACTTTAAGATAGGCTTTAGTTTATGTGTTGATTTACTTTTAGTACTTTAGACTTTTTTACTCTGCCATTACAAATTTAAGTGTTCCAAATGTCTTACTACAGTACTATTTTTATAAAAAGAGCCTTTTAGAAAGTAGATTTTTTTTTGCCGTCAACATCAATAACATGTTCTATTTTTTTATTTTTGTTAACATTGTGCCTTAATATTCGTTCGAGTTAAACATTTATGTGCTACTAATTACGCTATTGTGTTAGAGATGATGGAGGTTTAATTAGTATAAAGTGTACCCACCTTTGGAACATATTGAGTTTTTATAGCTTAGGAAATTTTAGAGTCCCCTCCGATTTCCCAGCAGTAAATTTTCAAATTCCAAACTTTCTAACTTTTATGTTTATGTGTTTTATCAAAGTGGCAAATTTAAATATTATTTCGTGCATAAAAGTATATTTTCTTTGGAAAGATGGCAATTTACTTTCATTTCCAACCCCCTCTGTCCCCCTCACCCTCCTTAGCTTCCACAATTCCACTTTGAAATTTTAAGACTTAATTGGTTATCTTATATGATATTGTACGTGGCTACCAAATGTCAACCTAACCACATCATAAAGAATGTTATATTTTGTTTGTATACATTTTAAGGGCTTCAATTTTGAAATTCCTTTTGTTCAAGAGTGTAGGAAATGCAAGAAAATGCCAATGATTTTGCAGTTTTTTTAAATCCTTTTTTGTTTTTGCCAAAACCAATAAATATCGCTCCAGTAGAGATACAAAGTTTAATTTCCTTCACTTGGTGATATCAACAGTTGTTGAATATCTTTCATAAGCATAGCAGTATTAGATGAGAATTTTTTTTAAATGCATTAACGTGAACGTGTCTAGTGACTCAAACCTGTTTTATTATTAAATTGGTGACCTGGTGGTCTAGGGGTAAGGTGTCAGACTTCTGTGCTGGCGGCCGGGGTTCAATCCTCGGTCCCGGCACAGATTTATCTGATTACCAAACCCTTCCTTCACCTCTGACAAGACATCTTGTGAATGTGGGGAATGCCAGGCCTCCACCGTTGTTCGGATTCCACGTTAAACTGTAGGTCCTCCATTTCATCTCACAATCACCCTACCATTACACATTAGCGTAAGTGCGTATAACCCGAACGAGTAGTAAGACGCGGTGCTAATAATAATATTATTAAATTGCATGGTGACATTTCGAGCTTTTATTTCTACAAAAATTACACTTAAATATTTTTGTAAATATTTTGAGGGGACCATCTCTCCCTATTTTCTGAGCCTTCATTTTGAAATGTAATAATTCAGGCCTTGGTACTGTTTGAGTTGGTCGTTAAACCCGCCTGAATTATGTCAATCATCTAACACTTAGAGAACTAGTTTAGTCTTTTATGTTTAAAAATTTGAGACCCCCTATATCACCAGCCTCCTTAGAAATAACTAATATTTAAAATGTATTTGTGGTTATTGGAAGTTATCCCTCTACATTCCTGAGAAATTTAAATTTTCTACCTCCTACTAGTACACCCCTATCCCCCCAACCCCTCCCTATTTCCTGTAGTCCCATTTTGAAATTTAAAATTTTCAGACTTTATAGTTAATTTGGGTGCTCCCTATCTCTGCTTGACGAATTACAGTTTTATATCACACATAAAAGTAGTTTATCCATTTAAGACTTATTTGGTTATCTGAAGCCGTACCTCGACCAGCATGCACAATTTACACTTTCTACCATACTTTTATTATTATTATTATTAGCACCGCGTCTTACTACCCGTTCGGGTTATACGCACTTACGCTAATGTGTAATGGTATGGTGATTATGACGTGGAATCCGAACCACGGTGGAGGCCTGTTATTCCCCACATTCACAAGATGTCTTGTCAGAGGTGAAGGAAGGGTTTGGTAATCAAAATCTGTGCCGGGACCGAGTATTGAACCCCGGCCGCCATCTACCATACTTAATCTTTCATAAACTCCCCCCTTTTTTTATGGACTCCTATTATAAACTTTAAAAATTTTGGACTTTTATAGTTATTTGGAGTGGTATCTTTGCCTAAATGCAGAATTTTAGTTTTATACCACACTGAGAAGAGGTTGTTTCTAATAATTTTGTAAGTTTCTAACCACTCAACACACTTTTCCAAACCCCTTTGAAAAATATTAAATTATAACATTCATTTGGATATCTGGAGTTTCACTTCTACCCGTTTTCAAATTTTAATTAATTTTTAACCTCATCTGAAAAGTTATTTCTAGCTGTAGCTCTTCCTCCATTTCTCATAGCTTAAATTTAAAATTTAAAACTTTTACATTCTTTTGTTTATTTAGAATAATCTTCGGGAACCATTGTGTGGATGCCGTACATAAATTAATCTAATCTTAATTGGAGGACATAGAATGTACTGCCCCCGTTTCCCTCTTTTACACCCCTTTAGGTGATTAAATTTGAAAAACCCTAAAAATATCTTCCCCATTTCTATACAGAAACATTCATTTTAAATTTCAAAGGCTCTATGTCCACTAGTTCAAAAAATGCATGCTCAGTGAATTTTTAAAGCTTTTGAACCCCCTTTTTCAACTCTTACAGGTTGATGAATTTCACAAAATTCTGTCTTATCTCTGGTCTATAGCCAATAAGGAACCTTTACTAAAAATTGCAAATGTCCACGTATGAAACCATTAAGCTCTTCCAACAAAACCACAAACTCCCCCACATGTATTGTTTCTACGGGCAAAATTGGCCCTGTAGTTTGGAATTGTCAGCAATAATGTCTCATTCCTGTACATCCACACTCGTGTTAATAATATTAAATAAATATTTAGTTTAATATAAGAGAGAAAACATAATAAATCCTCTAATCTGTGCTTTATACTTCTAATATTTAGAAATATTATTTTTAAATAGCAGTTGAAATGAACTATTTGGCCGAAATTAACTTTAGTTAAATGTTTTCAATAGATGACTCTTCTGTGATATTAGTTTTGGTATCCACTAAGTGAGAAATAATGTTTTAATAAAGACGAAACTACAAACAAGTTTATAAGTTGTATAATATTAACTTGTCTCCATATTATTAAGGCTAATAATTAGCCTCAATACATAAATGGTATGGTGCACCAAACAGACTTTCTCTCTACTTTGTCTAAAAATGGAAACATTTACTTAAAACTTGTAATATTTGTGAAACCTGATAATATACATTTTTACAGAAACATGATGGAATAAAAGAGCATCACATTCCACCAAGAGGTATAAATGAAAGAAACGTATTGTTCATAATTCATATTTAACAGATTTTACATATTTTCATCAAAAAGCATAATAAACTCCCATTTTCTGAGACCGCAATTTAAAAAAAATATTTACCAATGGCTTGGAAGCTGGGGACCATTCAAGAATTACGTAAGGATTTTTTGGGTGGGAGTGATCAGTAATTTCTTACGTTTTCGTGGGGGTGGGCAGATTCCATCTTAACTAAAGGATTTTATAAATGATTATGGTTAGACAAAATCTAAAAAAACACTTCTACAGACGCACGGTCAAAAATGTTGCACCTAGCGATGAGATGGCGCTGAGGCATTGCCTATAGATGCACACAGCTATACATAATTATTAAATGTCATTTATTTATGTTGTGTTAAACCTAATATTACTGCGATAAGTATTCTATTATTTCACATCACCAATCCTTTTGTCTAAAATAATATAATTTACCAAATCTAAGAAAATTACGTAAGTAGGAAGATTTGGGGGGAAGGGTGGTCGAAATAATGGAAAAAATCCTTTAGTAATCCATGGAGAGTCCCCTATTGGTTTTATAAAAATATATTTCAAATAAAGGGGTATTTTAATTTTGTTTCAAACTTACAATATTGAGTTATTTCGTGTTTCAAATACTTGCAAAGATATGATTAAAATTGGCAATATCTGATTATGTAAATTACCCTTAAAATTATGTTCATGAGATTATTAGAGCGGCCGTTTGTTTATAATGATAAACATTGCCCAAATACGAAATTTAATAAAAATCGTTACAGTGGATTTTGAGATAGCTTGTTTTCTTTCTTTTTTACATTTAGTAAACTACCATCAATTTTAGGGTAAAATATCTAACTCCGAAAACTCCTTTGGGGAACCTTATAAAACCATATATACTAAGTCTTAGCCTGATCAGTAAAATGTTGTCGACTTTAGTTCTGGATGTAGACACACGGGCAGACGGCATCGCAGAAACACCTTTTAGGCTTCAGGGGGTTGACAGGTATCCAAATTTGGACTTTTTATTACTAGCAAAGTACTTTTCTCTTCAAGGTGTCGAGAGAAAGTAAAAATTGTCTATGTACGTAAAGATGAGCACAAATCATAGTCTTATACGCTTCAACGGTGCAAACACATTTCTATACATTCTTAAAACTACTTTCAACTAAAGGCTCAATGACATTATGGAGTAAAATAATCACAATTTAAGAAGCAAAAAGTAGTAAATATTACATGGGGCACTTATGTAAGTTTTTGAGTTTATACAGTCAAAATGTCCCATTATTTGAATATTGTATTTATTTTTAACCTATCAACTATAGTTATACATTCTTATTGAGTGTTTAGTTAGAAACCGGTACATATTTGATCTTTTACACACTTTAACAACTAAAGTGTTTTATTGAAACATATCTCCTATCCAAGCCTACTATTTAAAAGCCAAAGTTGTTAACCTAAAGCTTAAGCTAAACAGCTAGTTTTGTTTGTAAAACAATCACAATTATTCAATATTATTACTTATTAATCCTTACATTATATCAACGTTTCAAAATGGAACACGCTACAAATATTACTTTTGAGACCAGAGTATAGATTCATAGAAATATGTCAAAACAGTTAATTTATTACATTTAATTGGGATCAAAATCAGCTCAAAGTCACAAGTACTCAACTCTCCAGAGTTCACTCAACGAGATGAGACTATTGGTGTAATATGTTCAATATTTTCTGCGTCGGTTTCACTAAACATTAAATATTCTCCTTTACAGTCCACAGCAAGGGATTGTGGATTATAACTTTAAGGAGGAGGCTTTGTACAAAATAAATTGTAATTATTGCAATGTCTAAGCCAATGAGGGAATATTATCCTTATTTTCTTCAATGCCTTTCCTAACATTACATGTACAATACCTTCTTTGTGTTACACATGAGGAAATTGCTCAATAAATGTTTCTAGGACATGTGTGTGAACATATCTGTAGGAGATTTGATGTTCCTTAAGTCATCTTGCCCTTTATTGAGATATGTTCTATTATAAATTGGATAATCATGCCATGACTCCATGTTGGCATCACACTTTGTTAATGTATTCATGGAGAGTTTACAGTGAAATTTCCGTTATATTTTGTATGCAAGATAACCAGCAACATATTTAGAGGATCGAACGGTAAAACCAATAAGTATATAATCTTAATTTGTGATGATAAAATAACGTTAAAATTGTATGTGTATTTTCATACTCATTAGTTCCTATTTAAAATATCATTAATTTAATAACAAATTATGTTAAATAGTAAATCATTTTGAGATACCTATTTATTTTGTATCTCACGTATAAAAATAATATCTATGTAGTCAACAATAGGTTTTCACTGAAAGGTGACATCAATACTTTAATGGACTAGACTAGCCTATGGCGTATTTTATAAGCCACAGAGTTACATCATAGTCTATAATAATAAAAGGAAGTGTTTGTTTGTGTGCGATGATAGCCAAATCCACGGCACGCAAAGATATGCAATTTTTAACATAGTTGGACGGAGTTTGAATGCACTTTGAAACAGGATTTTTAAATTTTCAATTATCGTTTTAATCAGGCTATTTTAAACAAATTTTGGAAGAATTTTTTTTTATCTGTTTTATAATTACCTTTCAGAGGTACCATGGGTGGAGGGGGGGGGGGGGGGGTTNGGGAGTGCTTATATAATTACCATACTACATTGGGTCACGGGCAACACCGTGCGGAATTGATAGGCTACACTATTATTATAAAGAAGAAAGATTTGTTTTTTTGTTTGTAATGGATAAGCTCAAAAAACTACTGGACCTATTTTAAATTGGAAAGTTGGTCCTTTAGTTTGTTAGGTTATCCCCAACCTCCCTCAGGACTCACCAGCCAAACTTGTCTTCCAGCGGGCCTATCCTGGAGATGTTGCGAATTTATCTCACTACGGCGAATCTCGCCATTCTCAACTCAAACTCTTAATTTAATATTCGTAAAGTATCCATTCTTGAGTTTAAAATCTCGCAATTCGTGTTGAGTCTTCTAATTTCGTATTAAGAAAGAAATTGCGAACTTCCACTGTCGAAAACAGTGATTTGAGATTTACTTTATAGATTCAGCCATTTAAACAATAGAATAACAACATTTTTGTCTTTGCCATCATCGTTTTATCTCGGTTTTACTTTTTGTTGGTAAGTTTAGCTTGATAAAGTCTAAATAAAGATGGATAAAAAGAAAATAAGCACAGAGCAAAAGCAGATTATATTTGAATTCATGGAAGATATGTACCACACTTTATGTTTCTTTGATTTGCTAAATGATTAAATAAAAAACTATTACTAGTGCAACTTATTACATCATGTATGATCAAAAGCGTCTTTGCGTTCATGAAATATACGTGGCTTTCTATTAAATTCGTTTCTGAATTCTTTAAGCTCTATTATTATCAAATAGTCCATCCATGCTTCTGCCATTTTACATTTTGTCCAACAACAAATACTTTCGAACTATCTGTTGCGAGATTGACGGTTCTGAGAGGTGGAACCACAGCGAGATCTATCCGAATGAAAAAACCTCAATCCGTAGTGATATATTTTTTTTTTCAAGAAAAGCTAATTAGAAAAAGTTTCGAGTTTGTGTCACGCGAATGCCCGATCTCGCAATGGAATAAACTCGAAACATCTCGCAGGTCCCGACTTGTTTCTGTCACATTCCAGTCATGTATCGTCTCTCCTCTCCGAGGGGTTTCTTACACTATCACCTAAATTTCAACCCCTCTCCTTATTCCGAAATATCCGCCACTGAGCACAACTGGTGTCTGTCACAGTGTCACTCACTGTGTAACCATTATCATTGTCACTGTCATCAGTTCTGTTATGTAGTTCTTGTATGTCAAGTCTTGGTTCTTTATCTCTAGCTTCGTTCAGTGCTGTCAGGTAATCGTTCCTAGCTTTGTCTGATACTTCCTATGCAATAGCCTCCAGGAGTTTCCACATAACTGGGTCTCTCAGAATGTGCCCTACAAGTCTTCCTTGTACTTCCATTTAGAAGGGTCTTCTGACCTCTTGGGTTTGAGCAAACTCTAATACTACATGTTCTGGCGTTCCCTCCTGTCCACAAACACTCTCTCGAGTCACTCGATCCCAGCTTTATTAAGGATGCTGGATATGGTCCTTTCCCTGTTATAAAGTGGACCAGACCCTGAGATAGTTCTAAAGTCCGTTCACCATAGGAATTGTTTTCTGAAAGGCCTTTTTTCCTACCAGAAATCTATTATACAGTATGATATTGGTAGGAAAAAAGACCTTTCAAAGAGTAATTCCTACCGTGAATGGATTTAGGTGCCCATTCTCAAGTCCTTCCGCAACATTTAGAAACAGTTGAAATGTTCACCTTCCAGTGTCTCTGCCATTCTTCTAACAGTGTCACTTCTGCTTCCCCCAGCATTGTTGATTTCTGGGGAGGTTAGCATCTTCACTTTCTCCAGATAGTTTTTCTTCAACCAGTATTGGACTTTTTTTCCTTATCAGGAGATCTAGTGGCCACACAACTAGGGTGATGATCAGGGCATCTGTTGCCACAGTTTGGTAGGCCCCGACAGCCTCAGAAGATTGTTCCTCTGGATTCCCCGGATGGCTCTAGCCGCTACTACATTGTTCAGTCTGTGGGCCCACCACCTCCATATGAGCCGTGATAAGCTTCTGTTTTCGTACGGTGTGACTCCCAGGTATTTGAATGTATGGCTTCTCAGGATTGCCTTGCCACCAATCCTAATGGTAGGATTTCAAATTATCTTTCCCCTAAGCGACATGAACGTGGTCTTTGCTGGTGCCATCTTCAGTTTGACACGTTTACACCAGGTGTATAAGCCCTCCAGCACTCAGTCGCCCTCTTCTTCTTTGTTCTTCCTACAGCCACCTTACACAATTATCAAAAAGGTTGTCTGTGAATGCAACTTCTACATATATCTTGGGGAATGTCTATAACTGCATTAATCTGATGTCCCAGAAGACCGATCCACAGAACGATCCCTGGTTAGTACCTTCTGAACCTTTGCTCTCGGGCATCTCAGGGTAGCATATCTATTCCTACAGTAATCCTTGAAGCTCTTATATAGGCTTCCCGGACACTGCCAATCCCTCAGACTTTTAAACAGTGTTGACCACCAGATGTTGTCAAAGGCCCCTGAGATGTTCACAAAGATACCTACCCCATACTTCTCTGAGGAGTCAATCAGCTCCATTACTCTACAAATAGCATCCTCTGTAGACTTGCCCCTTCTGAAGCCATACTGCTGCCGCTGCGTACTTATAATCTTCCTATGCCTAAGCAGGCGTTCACATAGGACTCTTTCTTGAACCCTCCCCAATGTATTTAGCAGGCGGATTGGTCTGTATGACTTCGGAAGTTGCGGGTCTTTGTCCTCACCTTTGCTAAGCATGATCACCTCGTTCTGCTTCCAGATGTTTTGGATTCTGCCTCGGGTGAGGCATTCGTTTAATAGCCCGGCAAGATAGGGAGCTATGAGTTCCACCGTCTTTTGGAGCACCTCGACCTTTATCTCGTCCTGCTCAGGTGCTTTCTTTTCCCATATTTTGGCAATGGTACTGATCACCACCTCTGTATTTATTGGTTCCAATGGCTCGTCATTTATATATTCATCCCTTACAATTTTTCTTCTTAATTCTCTCTGTTCTTCTGTTTCTCCCTGCTCCTTGTTGTCAGGCAACAATGTCTCTATTAGAAATTCCGCAGTCTCCTCCCGGCAGGTCTATGTTAGTCGATGCCCCAGCCCTCCTTACATAGGAGGGGGGATTCCCTGGCTGGTTTGCAACCTCTAGTCGATGTGCATAGATCAGCTCCTCCAGAGTGCGGCCCCTCCTGCCCGATCTTCCATGGCGTTCCTTCTATCTCCTCTGATCACCCTATGGCTGTGCCACGTAGGGGACTTAACATTGGCGTCCGCAGTGAATACAAGCGGCACTTCTGCATATTCCTCACATATGTGCTCCAGATATGGTTCATTGGGCCGCCCAAACTGAAAATACAAGTTCACCACTACACACCTGCTAACGCCAGTTCCACACATGTTACCCACTGGTTACAAATCTGTTTTATTTTAGTCACTGTAATTCCTCGGTCAAAGATGATAATTGCACTCGGTGGTGCTTCACCGCTTACAATGATTCTTGTAACCACTGGCATGTATGGCACTTTTCCACGTAGAGTATAGGGCGTATAGAGTGGAGAACCATTTAATCAAAACACTCGGTACACACCCCGGCCACCCGTCACAAGTAACGATAACAGAAAAGATTGATATCCAGTCCACATGTCCACCAAACATTTAGGCGTTATATTACATACACAATGGTTTTCGGTCAGTGTTCCACGATCTTGTAGTTTGTTGAATAACCGTATGTGACGTGTGCTTGTGAATGTTTGTTCCAGAGAGTTCTGCAAGAGGATCATCTTGTGCAACTCGAGTGCTCTGACAGGAAAACCAGGACTCACCTATCAAGAGGCGCTGGACAGTGAGAGGAGTGCCCGACAAGGCTTAAAAGATTTCCCTAAAGAGGTACCTTATATTTTATTTGTTTTATCATGCATAGAGCAGTATACACATGTTCTAACTGGACCTAATATTCTTGGTGATATTTTCCAGCTCAGAGCCCCGGTCTTATATTTGGCGAGTTTGACTCATCGGACTTCATTCGGGGAACTTTCCGAGGATGTTTTTAGTTATGCGAGAGAGAGATATTTTGTCGGAGAACACGTGGAAGTTTGGTTCAATTCTGAGGCGTGGTAAGATTTGTTTGCCTAAAACATTCAAATTAAATTGATGATTTTATATATTTCATAAGATAATATAATTATTTTTTTCACCAAAGTCAAAGTATGGGTACTAGATAGGCATGGGACGATAAAACTACATTTCTAAGTGTGTGTATTCTCCACCGGTAGTCTGAAGTTGATTTTTCCCTAGTTGAGATAAACAAAATCTGGAATATCCACATAATAGCATCTGCTGCACCATTTGTTAATTCTGATGTTCATTTAGGTTGAGCTCTCTTTAATGATGTTCACTTGAGCTCCACAGAGCCCTTTTTATGACTGTTTTAAATCTGTAATTGTTTTCAGGTTAGAATGCCGTGTTTGTAATATTATTGCTCCGCGGGATGATTGTGTTACAAAACTTAGTGCCTCTAAGCCTGAGGATTTCAAGTAAGTTAAAATCTCTTTTTAATGTGAACTTATCAATGTTGATTTTATAAATTATAATATTTACCAAATTATTTATAAATTCACACCTACTCCCTTTTCTCATCTAAATCTCAAACTTTACACTCTAGCTTTAGTCATGTTCTTGTTTTTTTTGATTGATTGTTTGTTATATAAATAAAATACATTCTAATAGTTACATTGTCAGATTTCTGTGCTGGCGGCCGGGGTTCAATCCTCGGGTCCTGGCACAGATTTATCTGATTACCAAACCCTTCCTTCACCTCTGACAAGACATTGTGAATGTGGGGAATGCCAGGCCTCCACCGTGGTTCGGATTCCACGTTAAACTGTAGGTCCTCCATTTCATCTCACAATCACCNGTAGGTCCTCCATTTCATCTCACAATCACCCTACCATTACATATTAGCGTAAGTGCGTATAACCTGAACGGGTAGTAAGACGCGGTACTAATAATAATAATTACATTGCACCTGCTTCGATGGTCGTGGGATTTAACACGCCCCTCTCACAATAAACTCTACTGCCGAAGACGAGATTGGGTGCACTGAGGGTGGTTTTTCCTAAATGGCTTTCCACTATCCCTCTATGCAAATATGGGTCCACCTCCTATAAATTAAACCTTTCTAATCCTTAACATATTAGAACTAATTAGGCGTACAACCCGAACAGTTATGTTTGTGTGATGTTCACATTGTGGACTATTGTTGTGTGTTATTTCAGTAACAGTGTCGCGTCATTGTATCACTACGAGGTTGAGAAACTGGACTCTTGTAACGATGACGTTAGTGAGATACACCTGGTCGAAGCATCTCGCATAAAGAGGAGAAAAGGGGCCTACACTCGGGAGAGGAGCAAACTGTTCTTGAAGCAGCATGTGGCACAGGACAAGACTGGCTTATGGACCATAAAAGTAGGAGCTTAGTCCTAATTAGTTTTATATTTTCCACCCCTTTGTTTTCAGACTAGACGAAAACTAAATTCCTCTCTTACGGAGATTTTGAACCAACTTTATTTTTAACAATTGAAAGGCTACGTTTAATACGATTGTTTAGTATTTTCTTTGAGAATTCATGAAATTTATTTTCCAGGATAGAACTATCGACAAGTATTGCATCTCCAAGTTAAATTTTGGGGACATTTTTGTTGGTGCCTCTCCAGTATTTGAAGCCTCGAAGAAATTTGCCAAATGTTATCCACCGCCTTCGAGACATTTGGTCTCCAATATACAAAATGGTGGCTTGAAAAAGAAGCGCCAAGAAAGTATTGAAAAATATTTCACATCTCCAAACAGGCCAGTGCCTAGTAAATTTTCACCAACAAAACAGCCCAGACAACAGTCGCCCACAAAACAACAAATATTCTCAAATAAGATGTCTACTAAGAAAACGGTGACTCTTGATAAGAAGAAATCTCCTTCCAAACGTTTGGCCAAGAAGTTGAAGGACAAGTACGCAGCAAACTCTCGCAAGGATGAACTCAACAAGAAACTACTCGAAAATCATAAATTGAAAAATGTCATGTAAGTAAACAATATTTCCTTCATTGGTGACCGAGATCTTATTCTGTATTAGGATTAAGACTGTAATCTTGATTGTTTGTTATTTGTCATAGGATACCTCTACAAAAGAAAAATTTAAGCATGCAGGAAAAACAAAAAAGAATCGAGGAGAAGCTGAGAGAGCGTGAGAAACGTAAAGAAGAAAAGGCACGTTTGGCAGAATTCATGAAAGAATGGAACCGTCATCGGGAAGACTTGGAATTGGAAGATCTGAAGGTGAGCCAAGACGGTTTAGTTTCCACTCGGTTAGTTGGTGTCATTGATGTGATTAGAGAGGATTATTTAGTTTGTTAGCTGCAGGCTTCAATATGGCTTTGTTGCACACATTTCCTAGTTTTAACTTTGTCTCCAGGTACTCCCGATACCATCCATGATCAACTGCGGCATCCCGGACGAAAACTTTGGAGACTTTGTGATGATATTAGAATTTTTCCAATCATTTCGTGACATTTTGTCCTTGAAATCATTTTTCCCTGGCGGGGTAGTCAGCTTTGAGGTCATGGTGCGGGCACTAGTAACCAAAGAAGTGGCAGGTATGTTTGCTCTTTTACTTTACCTTAAGTGTTTGTTTGGTTCAAATATGAATACTTTATGAACATATTATAATTATTTGAGGTAAATATCACTGCTGTTTCCATGTATCGACAAGTCAATGGAACCTTAGTAACTACCACATTGAGCTAAAGTAACTATCAGCAACTATTGGTGATCGTGCTGGGAGTTCACTGGAACCTTAGTAAATACCAGACTGAGCTAAAGTAACTATCAACAACTATTGGTGA
>CABEEJ010004583.1:0-36847 GCA_901482245.1 Timema douglasi
CCTGACATGTTGTTTCTTGATGATTAATTATTAGTGATTGTTAATTAATTAATTGTTGGGATAGAGGTGTTGGCGTTTTATTCATCGATTAGAACCTCTCTTTATAGCGGTCGAGGGTTAGAACGAGTATTGATAGGCAGCAGTGGTGTTGGTTCTTGCTGATTAATTATTAATTATTGTTAATTAATTAATTGGTAGGATAGAGGTGTTGGAGTTTTAGGGAGTTGTAGTTTATTTGGGGGAGCATGAGACAGAGGCACGAACCTCGAGCTATGGCTATCGGGGGTATAATGAACATTGGCTCTTCTGTCACAAGACTTTGTCCCGGAACAAGCAGTATGAACATTGCGCTATGGCGTGCGGTGGTAGAGTGTAGTAATCGGTTCACCTGCCTTGAGACCCCCTCCTCCATCTCAACTCCTCCCTTTCACTTTTCAACGGTCTGACACTGGAATATCCCCTCACCCCCCAAAGCCGGTCATTTCCATCCATCAGGGTTTGTTCCTCCTGGGGGTAATGAACCTCTACACATTGATGATATGTCTTGAAAAAGACAAGAATAGAGACACACACACACACACACACACACACACAGGGCCTCTAGAATTACCATTAACTAGCATTTCAACGAGCACAATCCTTGAAAGTAGACATGTTTAAGATGCAATGCTCAACTGGCATAGCACAGCATCTTACTACCTGTTCGGTTCTAATATTTAAATTATACGAGAATTACCCGAAACATTAGATTTTTCCTGTTAAATCCGAGCTTTATATATACTGCCACAAGTAAACTAAGCTTATTTTATTTAAAATGCATTATTGATAACGTAAAAGAACAGTGAGTTTCTAATAAACTGCATGTAAAAAGCGAAAGACCCTGAAATATTTACAAACCCTGTTCGTCGCCACTAGAGGGAATGTATCTCAATTTTCCCGAGTAACTTATCGCGGAATCAAACCCCGACCCCGACCCCCTTTTCAATGGCAGTTAATAGTTCCAAATCAACATTGGTCATATTTAAAAAATGTAGACAGTCTAATTTATAGTACTCAAAACACAAAGAGCGGAAGTATTCGAAGATGTTTGCTAAAAGTAGAACATTGCTTAAAACATATAAATTTTGATAATCTTCCATGACGAATAGAAAGAAAAATGTACCTTCATCTGCATGGAGGGAGGGTGGGAAACCCTGGATATCCAGCACAGCGTCTTACTACCCGTCCGAGTGAATGTGAGATGAAAATGGAGGACCTACGGTGCTAGGGGATCTGGGGTTCAATCCTCAGTGCCGATACCTTTTCAATGTCAGTTAGTAGTTCCAACTCAACATTGGTCATCTTTAAAAAATGTAGACAGTCTAATTTATAATACTCAAAACACAAAGAGCGGAAGTATTCGAAGATGTTTGCTAAAAGTAGAATATCGGGGCTTCCTCGCTTATTTACCCAAGGTTGAATGTACCTTCATCTGCGTGGATGGAGGGTGGGAATGAAAAAAAACTCGTTGGGCAGTTTGTGACCGCGAGGTGATCTTGTGGTCTAGGGAGTAGGGTGTCAGACTTCAGTGCTAGGGGATCTGGGGTTCAATCCTCAGTGCCGATCCCTTTTCAATGTCAGTTAGTAGTTCCAACTCAACATTGATCATCTTAAAAAAAAAGTAGACAGTCTAATAATAGTACTCAAAACACAAAGAGCACAAGTATTCGAATATGTTTGTTAAAAGTAGAACATTGCTTAATACATATAAATTTTAATAATCTCCCATGACGAATAGAAAGAAAAATGTACCTTTATCTGCGTGGAGGGAGGGTAGGTTTGCACCACTTGTGTACCATCATTCAACGCTAAAGTGTACCCCCCATTTGCATGAACAGACTGGTCGGAACAATACGTATTTTCACTAATAGAAAATTTATGAGTCAAGTAGAATGTTGATAAAATATACCCGAATTTTCGAGGAAGTGGAGCAGAAGAAGAAACCATTTACTAGTAAAATTCATCCTTGTTACGGCTGACAGGGATTACAGCTCCAAACTCCCTTCACTAGCAAACTATATTAGATGAGCTTGACGTTTAGTCAGCATACCCACCTGTTTGGGCCGAAATTTATCAAATATGGTCTATGTTATCAACTACAGCGGTTTAGATAAAATGTTTAATTTCTAAGAGAGGCAAAAAAAAAATTGCTCGTTTCTTATTACCGGTCGTAACAATATGTATTTATTTACACTAATAGGAAATTTATGGGTAAAGTAGAATGTTGATAAAATGTACCCGAATTTGCGGGAAAGTGGAGCAGAATAAGAAACCATTTACTAGTAAAATTCATCCTTGTTACGGCTGACAGGGATTCCAGCTCCAAACTCCCTTCACTATCAAACTATATTAGATGAGCTTGACGTTTAGTCAGAATACCCAGCTGTTCGGGACGAAATTTATCAAATAGTGTCTATGTTATCAACCAGCTATGTCATACATTTTTGGATGATAATAGTTGCATTTTCAGCCATACAGGGAATCGAAGCCTGGACACTTGGCTCTGTGGACAGACATGCTAACGCCTCACAGACAGGTGATTCCTTAGACGTCTTAACCATTGACACTAGCCACTTGACATAGATTAAATCACAACTCTATTAACAGTCAAATACCAGTCTCAAACCTCCCTACTCACCGAGAGAGACAGTTATACATTCTCTTACTAGCATGCAGCAAATTTGTCTGGGGGACAAGCGCACCCGACAATATGGCTCGCATTTACAATTTGAAATATGCTCATGAGTATATTTATAAACAAAAATAAGTTTAGGGTTAACAACTCCCGCTAAGGTTTGTTGCAATGTCTAAATTTCCTCCATGAAGTAATTGACCGCAGCTGAACTCGAGAAGAGAGAGTTTTACCCATTTAAGATACAACCTCTACCACCTGTACTAAGTAAGAATGTCACTCTACTAATTTAAAAGTAGTGCCTCAACAGTACTGATGCACTCTCAGGAATCTAGCAATCCTGAAGAACGGAATCCCGCACTGGCTAGTCGATATTAGATGTGGAATTTAATGTACCCGCAAATGGATGAAAAGGAGAGTAGTAAACTGCTCACACTTGCCATACACGTAACCGCCATTTTTTTAAATCATTGAACCGTACCACGTCACTGGCTGTCCTATATATTGCGAAGGTATAAAGGGATACTAATTATCATAGATCCGGATCGTAGTTTACTTGCAACAATATATAGAAAGTTTTTGGAAGTGGGCTTACATTTGCGTAGAGGGAGAGTTGAAAACACAGCTAGTTTACGTAGCTGCGAGTCCTAGAAAGCCTGTACGAGCACCGCTAATGTTGCGAGGGTATTTGTTAAACAAAGTGTACCCACTGCTGCACGAACAGGCAGCGTAAATATTGTGAGAAAAAACTGCTCGGATGTAACGCCCCCCTAAAAGACACTTTCTGTGAAACTTGGTCTGTATAGTAAAGAACAACCCCTTGGTACCCGGTAATGCTTTTATTTGTATGATTCATAACCAGATTTGACTGTTTCCAGGGGAGGCATGTAACATTAATATATTAAATACCTGGTGGTATTATGACAATTTTACTAACACATAGCGTATAGCCCGTACGGGTAGTAATAAGTGGTGCTAAATATTATTATTACTAATTAGTTTTGAATATATCTTAGCTGTACGACAAAACCCTTTTTAACGGCGGAGCTGTTCGATTTGGCAATTAATATTATATTTGTTCTTGTGGGAAAACAACTCGTATAGCTAGCTAGCTAGATAGCTGGTGATTAATTTTTAAATTCGATATTTTACAAAATGAGGGGGTCCTGGTGGAGCGCCGTCAGGCTAACAGCGGTGCAACAGGCAGACGGAATAGCCCAGAGTAGGGAAAGTTTGAGGCTGGCGGATAACCTCGTGGTGGCTATGGTCGCCTATCTGGCCGACGTTGTCCGCCGGCAGCATTCAAGGGAGCAGCTGCCTCCAGGCACTGATGTTCCCCGCTTTACCCGAATCCCAGGGGCACCCTTGAACATGCACAACCTGGACACCTAGGACATGGAAGCGCTTCCTCCACAACTTCCTCCAGCTTCTCCAGGCGGCTCCCTGCATGACATGCAGAGCTTAAGGGGACCTCTGGACGCACTACCTCAAGCGGCTCCAGGTACTTCGGGGGCACTCAATACTAATTTTCGTGTGGAATCTTCGGGGGTTCAGATAGGTCGCACTATTTCAAGATCCTCAACAATAGACATAGCAACCCCTTCGCCATGTGCTGATTCAGAGATATATATAGACACAGTGATGCGTAAAATGCTGCCACATTATTTTGACTTAAATATATATATATATAATGAGTAAATGGTGCACTATTTTTTTTTCGATTTCTTCCAAAACTGTTTTAAATTCTTTGTTTTAGTAGCCATGTAAATATAAAGTGAAACAATGCGATAAATTATTATTTTGAAAATTTAAATATATTAGAACAAGTTGATTTAAAGTTTATATTTACAATATGTTAATTGTGAGGAGCGCAATGCGACCTATCCGAACCACTATTTCACGATCCTCAATAATAGACATAGCAACCCCTTCGACATGTGCTGATTCAGAGATAGATATAGACACAGTGATGCGTAAAATGCTGCCATATTATTTTGACTTAAATATATATAATGAGTAAACGGTGTACTAATTTTTTCATTTTTTTTCCAAAACAGTTTTAAATTCTTTATTTTAGTAGCCATGTAAATATAAAGTGAAACAATGTGATAAATTATTTTTAAGCTTAAATATATTAGAACAATTTGGTTTAGAGTTTATATTTGCAAAGTGTTTATCGGGATCAACAAAATGTAGTGTTTTTTTAAATGAGATATTTTACAAAGTGACCTAGAGATTTTGCTAATTTACACATAATTTATTAGATCAATTTGATTTAAAGTTCATATTTACAAAATGTTTATTGTGTTCAACAAATTTTTTTTTTTTTAAATTAGCTATTTTACAACCTGTTCTAGAGATTTTGCTAACTTACGCATAATTTATTAGATCAAGTTGATTTAAAGTTTATATTTGCAAAGTGTTTATCGGGATCAACAAAATGTAGTGTTTTTTAAAATTAGATATTTTACAAAGTGTTCTAGAGATTTTGCTAATTAACACATAATTTATTAGATCAATTTGATTTAAAGTTCATATTTACAAAGTGTTTATTGGGATCAACAAAATGCCTTTTTTTTAAATTAGATATGTGTGAATAAATATTATAAAACTGCTATGTTTGTGTTTTAATGGATACAACCCTCTCTCTCCCTCTCCCCCTCTCTCTTGCCTATCCTAGACGCGCGTCTCAAACATTATGGATAAGTTGAAACATTCAGTTCTCTTTGAGAGGAAATCTAAAGTCACAACAATGTTGCCACCTCCAGCATATTCTAGGGAAGTTTCTGTAAAAGAACTTAAGCGGGGACACTGCCTGTATGATTGGCTGGAGTTTGAACACCGAAGCTATTTATTTTGAAACATTGAAAGGACAAGGAAGTGAACCCCTGCCTTAGCGCGGAGAGTGAGACAGGGAAGAACCTTACAGGAATCCGCTCTCCCAGCAAAACATTATGACATGGGGATAATATAGGGTTTCGAACCCCTGACGTGTGTATCTAGCAAAAAAATTAGTGTAAGACCGTCTCTTTGCTTCAATTGGTGAACTAGTTATGCACAAAACACATTCCCCCCTTAAACCAGCATTTTAAACCATGCAAGGAATCAAACCCGGTACCCTTAGCTCAGTAGGTAGACACGCTCCCGACTTGTTTAAGGAATCAGACCCAAATATTCTGAAATTATTTATTATATAAACACACATCTTATAAATTAACTTAAAACTGAACAGGTACAACACCCAGCCTCCCGGCTTTTAATACATTATTGTGAAGGGGGAAACCCACATTTCAACAATGATTAATTTTTCGGTCATGTCGGGAATTTGAACCAGGGCCCTTAACTAAGGTGTCAGAATATTCAAAAGAAATATATTTTATACATACTTTTATGAATTTTGTACACATGTTTCCAAATGTATTGATCAGAATAATCTCTTAGGGAGTCCATTATATATATAAAAAACTGAGTAACTCAGTATTCATTATAATTTTTTTTTTATCAAAGCTAATGACTCTTAGATGCATATATAATTTGCTTGTTTATATTTTAGGAGTACAGTAATTTTTAGGTTCAAGGTAGTTTGTATATAAATAAGAAAAACATCAATCATTGGTAATAGTTATATTATTGATACTCTCAAAATGATGGTATGAGCATTGCAATATTCAGGATTTTTTTTTAGAGAGGCGTGTCAAGACTTTAAAAGTTTTTGGTTTATACATTGCGTCTCACCACCCATTCGTAATATCCTATAAGAGTAAGGAAGGTAGAATTTAGAAAGTATACCAGAATTTGCTTAAGAGAGTGGGAATACCTTTAGTAAAAACTGCCTCAACACACTCGACTTTGATTCTGATACCGAAACTCCATTCTCATGGGAAGTGAAACTTTAGACCATGCAACACGTGTTTCAGAAAATAATTGTGGGGACTATTAGAGGGAGTAAGACAAATCAAAATATAATTTTTCTGATACAATTAAATCTTTAAATAATTTGCTTGTTTATATTTTAGGAGTACAGTAATTTTTAGGTTCAAGGTAGTTTGTATATAAATAAGAAAAACATCAATCATTGGTAATAGTTATATTATTGATACTCTCAAAATGATGGTATGAGCATTGCAATATTCAGGATTTTTTTTTAGAGAGGCGTGTCAAGACTTTAAAAGTTTTTGGTTTATACATTGCGTCTCACCACCCATTCGTAATATCCTATAAGAGTAAGGAAGGTAGAATTTAGAAAGTATACCAGAATTTGCTTAAGAGAGTGGGAATACCTTTAGTAAAAACTGCCTCAACACACTCGACTTTGATTCTGATACCGAAACTCCATTCTCATGGGAAGTGAAACTTTAGACCATGCAACACGTGTTTCAGAAAATAATTGTGGGGACTATTAGAGGGAGTAAGACAAATCAAAATATAATTTTTCTGATACAATTAAATCTTTACTAAAATTAAAATTAATGCATTCTCCTAATAATGATCAAAAACGTATTGATTTTATTGTTCATTTCTTTGTAAAAATAAAACAGATAATCTTAAAATATTGAATGAGACAAAAAAAAATAACAAGCTATTTATACAAATTGACGAAGTAAAAGGTGACTGAAGTATCTGAATAAAACTTGAATGTTAACAAACATTACTTGATAAATAATATTTTTGCTTATTAAATATATTTAGATTTTCAAAAATAAGTTTATTTATTTTCAGAAACAATTTTTACATTGGAAAGTATAAATTGGTTTTCAAAACAGTAGTTTATAACTCACAAACAAACAAAGATAAGATATTTTTGTTTAATTATCATAACAAACAATAGTCACAACTCTTTATTAGAAGAAAATAGTGTATTTTGTTACACGTAGTAAAATAAAATTAAACCATTTAAGCTCCTAATAACCAGTAGCTTAGAAGGGTAGGAGTAATATTTACTCTTTCTCCTTTTTTATTTATGAAAGAGGGCTCCCCTCTCCAAAATAATTCAAGACACGTTGAGAGGCACTAGGGCGTATATTGACAATGTCTCCACAGTTTTTACCTGGCAATCTTACTCTTCCAACAAAATTAAGCACAATAACATTAGGTTCACTAGGGGTCTCTTCTGATAGCACAACGTTATAACGTTTGTTTTTCTCAAGTTCATTTATGCACTTGACACGATTGTATTCCTCAGATCTAACGCACTGCATAATACCTCCTCGTCCCAACAGACATCCTGATGCGCAGCATTTGGACGTGTTTGATGGCATTGATGTTTGTGCCGAATAAGATTGGAGAGCTTTGCATGGGATCCGCAGCATTAAAATGGCATAATGTCAGTTGGAGATGCAGCAAAAGAAATATCCCTGGTAGAAAAATAAACACTCGTTCTACTCACAAACTCTAACATATTTTTCAAAATGTCACCGCTAGCTCCGATGATGGCAGCAGAGTACGTCTAGTTTATTAATTCACTTTTAAACATCACACTTTGTCCTCCTAGATATATCATACAGCGTGCTTTAGATTTAAAGCGCTTACGATCCAAATAATAGACTGACTTTGGAAGGAAAACGTTACCGAAACTGCCCAGACCGAGTATGTAGTCGTCGGCGTTTCACCTATGATTTTAACATTTGAATAATTTTTGTAAATTGTTAAATCCTCGAGATTTACGGGTTCTTCGGACTTTACCTCCTCCTCCGGTGGTGGCGGGTACTCAGGTGACTCTGCTGGATGTTCCAGCCAACTCTGACGGCGGGTACGCCGATGTATCTGACGCCTCTGACGGTGGGCGCGCAGGCGACTGGTAGACAGACGACTCTGGTGGGGGGTACTCGGGTGACTCTGGGGGCGGGTACGCTTGTGTCTCTGGGGGTGGAGGTGGTGGCGTCATTAAGGAAGGTGACTGATGGTGCGGAGCTCGGAAGGGCAGCGGTGGTGGTGGGCGTGGCAAAACAGCCACAACGTCCCCCTTGCGGAAATTATACACTGCGCACGTCATATCACACATGTACGTTTCCTCGATTCTCTCGTAGGTTAGTACTTCCATCGCTCTTATCGTGTGACAGGTAGCGTTGCAAAACTCTATGTAGCCTTTCTCCTCTACTTTGTAAATTACCTGTCTATCACTCACCACCACGCTGTGAACATTCTCTACCGTCATATAGTCGCGCCCCTCAATCGTATAACCCACAAACATTAAATTAATATAGCCGGATCTAAGCATGGTGAGAGTACCTGAGAGCTAAACGTTATGTGTTAACCGCTCCGCTGCCCGATATTGTTGTTGTTACCTGCCGCGTCTCTTAAACGCGTTCAAAGTTCACAATGGTAGGTGAACCGGGTTTTACTCCGGCGCAGGTAAATACTAGTTTTTCTTTATTTAACTCCCACATGTCTTCATCTGTTAAGAGTACCAAAACGACAGGGTAAAAATACACAAAACTCGCCATCTAGATAGGCTATTAAACGTCTCCCGAACTTTGTATTGACAGCTTTTAATTTATCCAGCGAGTACTTTTGATCTACGGTTAGATCAGACAATTTTACGGTCTGCACGGCGTTGACAATTTTTACCAGCTGCTGTAACTTGTCCATCTTGAGGTGCTCTACAAACGCTTATAAATAGTCAACCAAGTGGGGGCCCCTCTTTATACCCTCCCTCCCTCGTTCGACGTCACGAGAAGAACAGGGTCACGATCTATTCTTGTCTCGACTTGTCTGCCCACCAACCTGGCGCCAGGGATAACCCCGTTGCCCGGGTCAATGACCTCAATATCTATTCTTGTCTCAACTCGTCTTGTTGGACCACCATGCTGGTGCCAGGGAAAACCCAGGTTGCTGAGGTCACGACCTATTCTTGTCCCAACTTGTCTTGTCTGCCCGCCAACCTGGCGCCGGGGTTGCAACATAACACGCAATGATTACGTCATTGAGGTCACAATCTATTCTTGTCTTGTCGACCCGGTAGACTGGCGCCAGGGTTGCGAAGGAGGGTGGGTCTCAAGGCAGGTGAACCAATTACCACACTCTACCACCTCGCGCCATAGCACAAGGTTCATTCTGCTTGTTCCGGGACAGAGCCTTGTGACAGAAGAGCCAATGTTCATTATACCCCCGATAGCCATAGCTCGAGGTTCGTGCCTCTGAGGTTCGTGCCTCTGTCTCATGCTCCCCCAAATAAACTACAACGCCCTAAAACTCCAACACCTCTATCCTACCAATTAATTAATTAATTAATTAACAATCATTAATAATTAATCATCAAGAACCCACACCACTGCTGCCTGTCAATACTCGTTCTAGCCCTCGACCGCTATAAAGAGAGGTTCTAATCGATGAATAAAAACTCCAACACCTCAATCCTACTTATTAATTAATTAACAATAATTAATAAGCAAGAACCAACATGTCAGGGTTGGGTGTTGTAGGGGGGGAGGTCATGAGGAGGGGGCAGGAGGAGGGGGGAAAGTAGGTCAGGGGCGGGGAAGTAGGCTATTTATAACAGCCAATCAGAGAGCGAGGAGGCGTGGTCACGTGACCAGATTCGACCAATCCCAGACTGTGTTACCAGGTACAGAACACTACTAGTGTGTGTGTACCTCCACATAGTGTACGGTTATTCACCTGTGACGAACACAGCTAGGCGTAAGTTGGGAGTAGATCTTCCTAGATTATATTTATCTATATTTTCATGATGGCTACAGACCGGGAAATGTCAGACAATTTAACTAAAAATAAGGAAAAGTCAGGGAATTAAAAAATATGTCTAAGATATCCCATTAATTTTGCAACTAAACACTAAAACAAAAGTTAATAATATCTAAATAAAATAACATTTTAAATTTTAAAATAACTGATAAAACTGTTTATGTTTAGAAGCTATACAAACTTTTTTTGATATGTGATAAATAATAAATAAAACAAGTCATCATCCACCATTAAAACTGGAAAAAATTAGTCAGGGAAAATTGAAAAATGTTGCCTGGAAAAGTCAGGGAATTTTGTAAAATATGTTTTGTAGCCAGCCGTGATTTTTCTTCGATCAACCATTTTGGAACCGTGTCAACATTTCGTTTAGAAAAAAATAAATATATGTGTAAGTTTGATGATTTAAAAATATTACAAAGCGTTTAGTCAAGTTTGATCAAATAAATGCCCTGTCGATATATCGTTTTGTCAGTTTAAGCCATTAAAATTGGACCAATATATTGTGAAGTAGCGACAAGAAGAAAGAACCCCCAAGTTTGCCAAACAATTTGTTCAACAAGATCAATTTCATCAAATACAAACAAAACTCATTACAATACAGACACACGATTTATGGTGTTTGGCCCACCATAGACAGAACTTCTAGTTATAAGTATGTTAGGATTAGAGCTTCGACCATGTGTGAGATTAATTCATCTTCTTTTCAAGCTAATTCAAGTGCATATTCCTTTAAAAACTTTGTGTGTGCATGTGAGTTCGACACACATAGTAACTAACCTAGAATATTGTTATTTGATGACTTTGTTATTTCGGTTTAGTCCAGTCAACAAAGTAAAAATAGGAGAAATAATTCTTGTAGTCGGACATTTTTGTACAGTGGAAGGGGGGGAGCACCATGAACAACATACTAAAAATCCTGACCGGCGGGNCCCACAAAAAAGATCCTATTTAATTTTCTCTAGGATGAAATGTTTATTATATGCAGGGGATGTAAAAATCGCGGATTATTAAAAATAGTGTTTTAATGGTATACAATTAATGTTTCATGTTAAATTAACTTAGAACAGAACAACTACATTACTTATTAAAATCAAACCTCTTATCTTGAATGTGTAAATCTAAAAAATCAACAATTGAATCATCATAATTATCATCATCATCATCATCATCATCATCTTGAAGATAGAGTAACGGTGCACCATTCGTGCATGTACCATGGCACGTGCCGTACACCATGAAGCATGGAATGCAAAACTTTTCGGAATCCACATCGTCCCCCACACCCAGTATAAAATCGGCAAAAGATGACGTTCAGTATCGCTTCAGGTGCTACTGGGTCTTTGGTTGTTACAGGAGTGAGCGATCCATCCTCCCCTCGGTTCCATCCCCACTTGGTCGGGGGTTGTTGAGCCATTGCTGTATCTGTAAGTAAGTAACAAAACCGCTGTAAGTAACAACAAATAGTGTTGTAAAAATCATTAAATAAAAACAGTAAGTTAATAAAATTAATATAACTTACCTGTAAATAAACTCTAAAAGAGTGTTGCTGCGCAGCTCCTGTGGTTGGTGGCAGTGAGGCGAGGTTTGGTTTTGGCTTTGTTGATGTGTTTAGGAATGCAGCATACCGGCGTTGATTCAGGTCTTGCTGATCTGCATTCGCTTGGTACGTTTCTAAAAACATTTTCTCACCAGCCTGTGCGACATTGTCTGCTGGTGTCGAGGGGTTAGTAAAAATGTCTGATATTGTCTTCATTTGCCTAGGAATCTTGCTGAACAGCTAAACCATTCCTCCTTTACTCTTGTTGTAAATGGTGGAGGTGGTGTCCCACCCAATAAAGGCATGGAGAAGGAGGATGGTTTCAGCAAAAGGAAGTTGTTGGAGTTTGTTTGTTGAAAACCATTTTGATTCCACCTTGCCCCTGCCCGGCTTCCACAAGTATACGTTACTCCTTCGTCGTGCAAAAGCAATGAGTAAAACCATAAAGTTGACATCTTCCCCTATTATTGTGACAGTGGGATGTAGGGCAGCTTTCTCTAACCCACATCTCAGTATAGTGTCATCAGCATCCCCTGTAGTAACTACTATTTCTATTCCCCTCGCTGCCATTTTGTCACTGAGGAGTTGAATAAGACTGGTTTTGTT
Source organism: Timema douglasi (assembly GCA_901482245.1). Taxonomy (NCBI): domain Eukaryota; kingdom Metazoa; phylum Arthropoda; class Insecta; order Phasmatodea; family Timematidae; genus Timema; species Timema douglasi. Next base: position 12,516 of record CABEEJ010004583.1, read on the forward strand.
ATTCTCGTTTGCGAGAAAATGCTCCTGTTGAATAGTAACATTCATGCTTTCATTAAAATTAATGTCAACAGAAGTTTTTGTGAGGCCCCTTCTCTTCTGCTCGTTTTGTTTGTACTGTTGACGTCACCATAGCCATCGAAAACCACAATACAGTTTTGACCGTAATGTTTGAGTACATAAGCTATGTATTGATCGCAAAGTACAGAAATCTTGGTACCCATATTCCATTTCACTCGGTGAAGGAGGAAGCCTCCATCTAATACATTGGTGCTCGTTCGTAGATCTTGAGTTTAATAATTATCCTCTGGAAAAGCATCGTAGAGAGATGACTTATTTTCTTTCCTAATTACCCTTTCATTAAAGAGAGCCAGCGGGAATGGAGATAATTCATATTCCATAAGCTGTGCAACAACTTCATCACACTTTTTTGCAATGGCAGTTCTTTGGAAAATGGTCAGAGGGTCTACAATCACTTTATCACCGTTCACTTTTACGGCATTGCTCATACTAGCCAATGACAACACCACATTCTTCTTAGACTGTTTTATGTCACCAAAATTACAACCAACAAAACTTTGCATGATTGCGGTACCAATTTCTAGGGCTAGGTGACTTTATTTTTGAGTTTCCGAATATCCATGTTGACAGAGACATAAGTGAATTTATTTTAGGAAAAGGAGGATTGTCATTGAACCATTCATAAATCTTTGCCTGGTCTTGCCCATCCCTATTTTGCCGTGATACCCGGAAATCAACATGCTTCTCCCCACTTGAAAAAATCACTACAGTAAACTCCTCTATTGACGAGCATATGGCGGTTGCTCCAGGGGACTCACCAACCTACTTTGTTGGAACAGATTCAGTTATTCCTCTTCCTCGCGTCAGGCCACCTGAGCTTTTCATGGAGCGCATTAGAGTCTGCTCTATGGTCATGTCTGACAAAAGCCCTGCCCAGCGTGAAGCAGTTCGATTTATGGAGAAATTACCCTTATCTGTCAAATCCTTGAACACATTTGGGTGGCTAGTTTTCAATGATAGCATGTCTTGAACGTAAAGATGGGCACATTTTGCATATTGAAAATGACCGCTTGCATGGAAGAATTGGTATCATTTTCTGAACACAAGCCGAGTGGCCATTCCAATCACCACGGCTCTCAGAATCTATAAACTTCTTCATCAATGAAACCATGTTAAAATATTGCACCCACAAAGCAGCGATAGGCCTGTTATTCTCGACAAGATCCCGCTCATTCTTGAATTTATTTAAAATTGATGACAACCAAGTATCCCCCTCAACTTGTTGTATAGTAAGATCTTCCATATTGCTCAAATTGCTGATAATATGCTTCTTTTCTTCTTCAGAGACGCTAGCTTCTTCAATCCGAGCTAAAACACCTTGAACGAGTAAATGTCCTCGGACGGCTTTGCTGAAAGCATGCGCAGTTAAGATCTTGTCGACTGAATTTGCAGCATAAACTAGACATAACACGTCTTTCAGCCCAGACCCTGCCATTGTGTGACCAATGCACCCCATGAAGGACATGAGTGTATGAAATACTCCCAATCTCACGGAAATTATCCCAGACTGGATTTCTCGAGCCTTTAGGTACAACGGTTGGTCGAAAGTAACAAAACAAATTGCGGCACCTTGCTGCTGGCTATCGTTGGCAGCGTATTGTAAAGCCGTGTACACAGTGTTGTAGTCCCTTGGTGGTGAATTAATGAATGACAGGGAAATTTTACTACACTTCTTTCACCATTGATTATGTTTCTGACAAACTGCATAGATCTCTTCCATTCAGGAATTACTGGCACTAAGTGGAGCCACTTACCACACATCCACAGAATATCTTGCAAGGTGGGAGAAAGGGAGTTGCTTGACCTCATTCCAACCAGTCACATGCCCCCCCTCCCTTTACATATCCCCAGCACCCAATTTATCCCTCAATACAGCACTACTGCACTTAAATGTTGTAGTCATTTTATTTGGTCTAAACCCACTTCATTTAATATTAAACATTAATTTCATACCGTTAAAACACTATTTTTAATAATCCGGGTTTATTCCATCCCCTGCACATCATAAACAATTCATCCTAGAGAAAAAATGAATAGGATATTTTTTGTAGGGAATTTAATGTAGTTTAATTTTGTACATGAACACCTTTTCGTTAGAAGCCACGGTTTTCGAATTATACGAAAATAACTTGGAAGAATGACCTTTAAACGCTCCCCCCTACCACCGTACAAAAATTTGCGGCTACACGAATTATTTCCCCTATTCGACCTTTTTTGGTCTTCGTTGACTGGACTAGTTCATGATAGCTAGGGGTGTCCAAAATTAAACAAATGTACATTTTATTCAAACCAACTAGGTATGAGTCCGCACAGCTCTTCCATAAGATATAATAAATTAAGTTCTTCTGTACAGAAACAATGTGACAAAGTTGTCCAAATTCAGCCAAAAATTCAGAAAGAATGTACCTTAATAAATTCTAACCAATTTAAATCTTAACGTTATTTCTTGTAGTATAATAATTATTGTATGATGTTATTACTAATATTGGTTCCTTCCTTTCAAATTAATTTTCTTTGCTCCTAAAAATGGGAAGAATCCAATACACAAAGGTGACATCTTCTTACTTTCTTCTGTTTTTTTTATAGTAAAAGTAGCCACACACACACATTTTAAAACAAATGGAATAATATTTCGGCATTGTTGCTTAATGCTCTTAATATTTTGGTGGTGTAGCAGTTTTGAAAGTCTTGGTTGTGTAGGCTGAACATAATTCTTTGAGAAAACAGGAGACAGGGGAGAGGGAAGGGGGACACGTGGGAAAAGTCAAGTTTAAAAAATATATTTTGGTATACAAAAAATATTAAAAATTCGTTTTTATACTATAACATGGTGAACTTACAATCATTTTTCACAGAATCCACACTGAAACTTTTAGGTGAATGTAGATGAGGACTGCATTTCATCCTGCTTATACCATGAGTATTTTTCGGATGAATTTACTTTGAACAACAAATATTGGTCTTTCAATACTTTTTAATTAAACTTATCACACACTATGTTACAATTTTGACCTACAATTAGCATGGCTCTCATTGATTCGACACTAGATCTACATAACTCCTTAGACCACATGCTATTCATAACAGAATATATTCTTTCCACGGATGCTGTACTTCCTGGTAAACAAAGAATAAACTCTACCACATTACAAAAAATCATAAAAATATAAACACTTTTCACCCATTTCAGAAAAAATTAGCACCCATATATCAGATACAGAAATATTTAATTATTCCATGCATCCAACCTCCTCACAACTATATCTTTATGATTGACACCAATATTTAAGCACATTTTAGAGTTTTTATAAAAAAAATAGACAAAAATGGCATTCTTACTAAAATGACAGGACGTCTGGGACATGGCGATAAAACGGGACTGACCCGCTCCAAACGGGATGTATGGTCAGCCTATGGTTGTGGGTACCAGCATGTATGAGCGCAGGCTTGTACGGATCTTTGTGGTTTGTGTCAAGACAATGATTGTACATTCGCTGTCTGAGAGAGCTAGTAGTAAGGCCTATGTATTCCACATAACATGGTTAGCACTGTAGTTGATATATCAAGTTATTTGTTTGGCAACTGTAATGACAAGGGATATTGTATTCCGATTTAGTAACTTTCCTGTCGAAAGCTCTAGCTGGAAGGTAAATTCGACATATGCTGCCATCAATTATGGGGAGCAACTGTAATTAAATTAATACAGATTAAAAGTTCTATATATTTAGAATGATAATATAATTTAATATTCTGCTCTGCTGTAGGTTTGCAATGTGTTGTTATGTTCTTTTCTGTGTCTTCCCCAGTGAAATAATGGCTCTATTTGGTCTTTTGCATTTGTTGGGTGTTAGGAAACTCAACCACACTAATGTGTGAATTGTGGACAACTGATGGCAGTGGACTTGGACTTCTCTACAATCTTGCATGAGTGGAAAGAACTTTCTCTTCCTTCTGTGATGCATCAACCAAGTTTGATGACAAGTAGACAAGAAGTGACAGGTTGATGACTGACAAACTTGCTTGTATCAGGTACATACTTGACCGATTTAAAAACATGTGTAAAACAAGTTATTGGTTTAGTGAGTATGTTGCAGTGGACAAGAAATGGGAAACTTTTGAGTGCCTATGCAGATTTATAAAGTGCATCCCAAACAAACAATGCAAAATATGTACAGAAAAATGTTACTCTCTGTGACGTTGAAACATTTTATGCCAACAAACTAGAAAAATACTGTACAATACAGGCATATGGCCTCTTTTCAGTTTCAAGTACACCATCTGAAAATATTTTTCACAGGTTAGTGGAATAAATAAAAGGCTAAAATTGTAATCACACAATATACAATTAATGGGATATAAGTATCCCTTTGGCTAGAAAGTTGCTTGACAAAAAACATTACATGTATTGGATACTTAAAAAAACGACAAGAAGGAATTGCCTAATGAGTTTCCCTCCCATAAAAGTAAGGAGGTTGATTCATCAATGTTTGGCTTTCAAAAACATGTAAATCTAGTTTCCCATGGGCCAAAGAAGTGTAAAGCTGTAATTTACTGTCAACAATGCATGAAACTAGTTCAGTAAACAAATCATCAAAGAAGTTAAACATTATTTTTGACTATATGTGACCAAAAGAGGAGTGGATATAGTATTTTAGATGTGTTCTTCTTACACAGGATTATACAAAGATGGTCCTTAGTGATTAAGTTTGCACTGATCAACGTAGCTGGTATAAATACACAAATGGTGTTTCAGTTCAATGAAGACAATCCAAAAGACAGAAATAAAGTTGTCCTCAAAAATTTAACTCAACTAATGAGCAATTGATTCACCATCCATTTTTCCAGTGAATATAAAGATATTTCTAAGAACGTACCGACCACAGGACGATGTGGAATGTGTAATTCCGTCACACAAAAGAAGTAAGAACATCAACATCACCATTGTTTGTGACCAGTGCAATAAGTTTGTGTGCAAGAAACATGCAAAAATAACCTACCTTTGTGAAGTATGTGGTGAGGTTACGATTCAGACTTGAAATAATGTTTATTTTAGGGGTGTGCATAGCTTCAAAAAAGATACAACAGGCATATCAAGCCGGTAAGTTAATTAAAAATATATGGCTTGAATAAAATACTGACCCAAGTCACAGACTGGAAACAGTAATGTATGTAAAGAAAATATTTCGAACACTTTGACTTTGAATAATTGTTCGCTTCAACTTCAATTCCATGAGTAAAATCACATATTCAACAATTAGCCTATGAAGCTATTTAAAAAAAAGTATTCTGTTGCTATTTCCATCACAAATTAGTATTAGTATAGTAAAAATTCAACTAAATTACATTTTGTGATCTTGTAAGTTAATTTATCATTTTATGACGAAATATATAAATTATGTTTGGAATGTAGCATTTTGTAAATTATGTTTTATACCTAAATTTACAAAGTTATGCAAAGTGTTATATTTGTAGCTAACATAATACATATTTTTAAATATATGAACTTCGATTTTGCTTTGAATTGAAAAAGTGGACCTTTTATATTAATAATTTTTTCATACAAATGTTTTTCTATTCATATAAATTATCCATTAAGAAACTTTCTTGGTATTTTGAGTAAAAACTTTAGCTTAAAAAAATCTAACTTAAATTAATCATAATATTGATGACTTAAAAAAACCATTGTAATTCCTGTAAAAGAAAACTTTAGAAAAAGGTAAAATAACTGCACTTATTCCAACCAAAACCTGAAGATGCCCAAAGTGGTTTACGGACGTCTCATGCAAGTTGAAGAGCTGTATTGTTAAAATTTATTAATTCACCACAAGATGAAATAGTATTTGGATTGACACTCTCAAAATACAATCAACATTTTCTAAGTTCAAAATATCATTTAATTTTTTTCTAAAATTATTTCAAAATATTAGAGAACATAATAGATTATTAAAATATTTAAATTTATAAATTAATAATTCAAAACTTACCTTCTCAACCACTTGAAGACTAAACTAAAACACGTATATATAATGTATTTGGAGTAAAGTTACAGGAAAGGTGGATAGAAAGCATAAAATGGAACGAACACATTATGGCTTTTACAATGAAAAAAATAACATAGTTCACAATTTAAAATGCTGCCACTGGACTAAGAGCTAGCTGACCTGGTGAAGGTTGGGTTGAACCCCTGAAGAAGCCAGGTCAGGTGCAGATGAGACAGGAGGGGTCAGGGCCAAAACCAACAAGCTTGGAACAGGGTCTGGCAAGTTGGCTCCCAGCTGGGTGGACTGAGAGTGAGAGGGTTGGTGATGCTGAGCTAAGTCATCATCACCACCCATAGTCTCGGTTAAAGAAGGTTACCACCAAGAAAAGGTCTACCTGTCCCGCTTCTCAGGTGAAGGCCTTAACAGGCTTAGTAAGCCGGTGACCAAAACAAACCCATACTCAAGAAAACAAAGTAAAATGCTGGATTGGAAAGATTGATGACAACCATAAACTAAGAATAAGGACTCTGAGCATTAGAACACTAACTGGAAGAAGGATAATGTAGATTTGATGGGTGAGAGAAGAGTGGGTGTCCTGGGTCTGAGTGAGACCAAATGGAGAGGTAGTAGCATGAGAGAAGTAAGGAATGGCTTCATTCTACATTGGACGGGGAATGATGAAGGGAGGAGGAACAGAGTTGGTTCCATAGTGAAGAGAAGGGCTACAGGCGGAGGTAGTAGGAATGAACGATAAAATAATGAAGATGACAATAAATGACAAAGGAAATAAGGTGGATGTGATACAAGTGTATACCCCACCAGAGGGATGCTTAGCAGAAAAAAAATACAAGTTTGAGGAAGATATAGAAAAGCATATGGGAAACATGTGTCAGTTAGTATTGGGCAATCTGAATGCAAAAGTATGAAAATAGATAGTAGAGTTTGAGGAGGTGTTAGGGAAGGAAGGATGGGGGAAAGAGAAATGGGAAGGGTAGGGTTGGAGTTATGTGCAAGAAATAAAATGAAAGTGGCAAACAGCTAGTACAAGAAGGAAAGATAAAGTCCATAAGATCACTAGATACAGTTGGGATGGGGCGCAAACGTTGATAAGAGAGAGTAATACTTTATTATGGATGGAGAAATGAAAAGGTACACCATAAACATCAAGGTAATACAAAGTGTGTCCTTAGATAGTGACCACAGGTTGTTGGTGGCAGACATAAAGGGATGGGAATGTAAGACAAGAAAGAAGAATAAGGGTGTGGAAGATGACAAAAGAAGAGGAAAAAGAGCTATATCAAAGAACGGTAAGAAGCTTAATACCCAAGGATGAGATGCAAAGTGTAAAGGTTGAATGGGAAAGGTTTAAAAACAATCTGGTGGGAGCTGCAGAGGAGGTGTGTGGGAGGACAAGTAATCAGAGGAAGTGGATAGAGACACTATGGTGGAACGACAGGGTGAAGGAAGCAGTATAAAAGAAGGATAAAGCATTTAAAAGGCGTTTTAAGACTAGGAATGAAGAGAGGAAGAATATGAGAAGAAGAAGAAAATAGTGAAGAAATTGTATAGTAAGCCAGGAAGGATTGAATGCAAAAATAGACAAAAATGTTAGAACGGGACGTAGAAGTGAGTAAGGTGCTATATAGCCAAGTAAGAAACAGGGGAGAGAAAAGACAAGAAGTTAGAATGATAGATGAAGAAGAAAGAACATCAAAGACAGGAGAGGAAGAAAAGGAACTATTGTAAAGAGGTCGGGGTTTTAGGCCCTTAGCTCTCGACCATTTCATTTATATATATTAGTTTGCTATTGTTTATTTTGTTAATTTAGTACCATATTTAAAATCACTAAATATTTTACCAAATTTCCCTTTAAGTTTACTAGAAATCATGTTAACCTTATCAAGATACTGAGAATATTGTTTTCAAATCAGTTAGGCCTATTTTAATAAATAGCCTTCAGCATCTTCAATGTATTATTCTTTTCTAGGCCTAATTTAGTCTCTATATTACTAAATTAGTCAGTTCAAATGTTTGATTATAAGAAAATGTGTGTTTTTATGTTAATTATAAGTATCCAAAGTTTTATATATTTTAAATTTCAATTAATTAACTTCATTTTTAGGCCTTTATCTTTTAAATCTAGTAGGTTTCATTCTTGTAAAGTCTTTGTCGAAATTATAGCGCCATCTAAATTGATTACTTTTACCTTTCATTTTTAAGCGCCATGCTATTTTATTTTATCTGTACCTGGAAGCTGAGAGATGCACCTGTGGCTTCACAGTGGAAAGGGGAGGTTTGGCATGAACAGCTAGCCAATAAGCACATCAGATTGTAGAGTCTGTTTTTAATAATACTAACAAGGGAAGCGTTAGATGCAACACACTTGCCTATTACCTTGCAAGCTAGGAAGATGTACTAAGAGGTACTTAATGAATAGTCGTTTCTTTTCGGGTTGGCTTTAGGGTGTTTAGAGATGGATGGAAGAAAAGGGAGACCACCATGTGGCTAAATTATCATCACTTAAAAATATCTCTGTATTCAAGTATTAATTAACTTTTTTTTTTCTTTCATGCGTAACTAATGTTTTAAATGTAATAAAATGTCTGTTAACGTTTCTTCAAAATAAAACTTCCGAATCAACCTCGTCAAATTCAATCTCTTTATTCAACTACATTCTCCACCTCCACCATTATTGATTAAACCTGAGAAAATCTACCAAACCCACTGTCTGCCATGGACAAAGACCAGGAGAAGATGTAGAGGAAGAAAAGCTGAACTAGTTAGATTATGGATGAAATATTTTGAGTAAATGTTAAACTCGGAAGATGAAAGGGATGAGAATGAAACAGAGGAGCAGGAAGAAATAGCAGAAGAGGAGAAAAGAGGTTCAACATTAAGAGAGGTGGAGGATACATTTAAGAGGATGAAACAAGGGAAAGCAGCAGATGGAGACAAACTGACTGTGGAGATAAGAGCAGCAGGTGAAGTAGTTATATAATGGTTATACAGGATGCGCAGAGTGGTTTGGATGGAGAACAAGGTACTAGAAGACTGGAAAAAGGGAGTTATAATATCTCTTTTCAAGAAAGGAGACAGGAAGAGGTGTACAAATTATGATTGAGAGTGAAAAGCATGTATGTAGATAACAGGAGCTGTGTTTGGATAGAAAGTGGAAGTATGGATTGGTTCCAAATAAAAAATGGAGTGAAGCAGGGGAGTGCCCTTTCACCATTACGTTTTGTAATGGTAATGGAAATAGCCATGAACAAAGCGGCAGGAAAACTCTGAAAGGAAAGAATGAAAGACATGATGTTTGCTATGAATTGATGGTATGGGGGGAGAAGGAAGAGGAAGTACAGGAACAGCTACAATAATGGAATGAGGACATGAAAGAGTTTGGAATGAAATTTAGCATGGGAAAGTGTGAAGTGATGGTAATGACACATAAGAGGGTAAGGCCTTATAAAGCTATAAGGTTGAGTGGAGTAGAGCTGAGAAAAGTACAGGCTGTAAAATATCTTGGAAGCATGATTGAGGAGAAAAGTGGACATATAGAGGATTTAATGTGAAGAGGACAGTAGGGACCGTTGTTCTATAGGTGTGTAAGAAACCTGCTATGGAGAAAAGAAGTGCCCTGGAAGTGTTGTACAGGTGTAACTTGTACCCATTGTCAAATATGCCGCAAAAACATGGGAAGTGAACATAGGCGAGATTAGAAAGTTAGAGGCCATAGGAATGAAGTTTGTGAGGAGCATGTTAGCTGTCACAAGAAGAAAAAAGATTGGGAATGAAGTTATACAGAAAAGAGTAGGGTTACAGGGAGTACATGAGATAGTAGAGTAAGCAAGACTGAGATGGTATGGGCATGTAATGAGGATGTATAAAGAGAGGAAGCAAAAAAAAATTTGGAAATATATGTAGGAAAAAGATCGAGAGGGAGGCCAAGAAAGAGACGAAAGTAGCAGGTAACAGAAAGTGTTCAAGTGAGAGGAGAAGATTGGAAAAAATTAAAGGAGGAAGAATATTAGAAGGATAGAGGAAGATGGAGGCATTTTAATAAACTGACCCGGCCACAACCTGGAAATAGTTGATGTTTACTTTAATCAAAACAAATTAGTTGGTTAAGAGATAGCCACTGCCATAAACAAATTTTATGTTTTTAAAGTTAATTTATATCTTAATCTAATTCCTATCCAATATTTTACATCTATATTTTATAGACAATTAATCTCATATTACAGGGTGGTTTTTCATATACTATCTTCATTCATAAACAGCTTTTATACTTTAAGCCCACCATCTCACATATATAATGGTGTAGTAGTCTTGCTTATTTTAGATCTCCAAAAAATTATATTTCCTTGCAGACTATCTTTCTTGTAAACCTTCCACCTTGACTTATGGATTCTTATCCACACAACAAATCAAACAGCCTCGTTATCTTACAGACTTTGTTGCTTATTAGCCTTACTTTCACTAAACTTCAAGGAAAAACCTTCTATTTAGATTTTAAAACAAGACTTGAACCAAAATTACTTTTAAGACTGACTATTAATGAATTACTTCCTACTTCTGTTATTTTTTAGACACCATTAAACTACAATAAACTTTCAAATCATTTTATATCCATTTAAATTCATCAATTAAAGTGAACAAAATTTCCGATTTATTTATTTGTTACTGTAATGTTAGCAATTTCAATATTTTAAAATAATTTTAACTTCAGAATACATCTCTCCTGCTTCTTTTACCTTTCCATCACTATTTCTCTCTGCCTTAATTTCTCTAACAATCTCAATTGCTTTCTTTTTTTCTTAATACACNCCCCCCCCCACTCCGCCAACCTCCTTAGCTGTAGACATATTGGTTTATGTAGTTATTAGTTTTTATAAAGTAATATCTTGATATTACACCTTAACTCGGTTGGTAGCGGGTCTGTCTAATGAAATAAGGGTCTCGGGTTTGATTCACGGCATGGCCAAAAAATTGATCATTGGTGAAATATGGGTGCATGATGAATTAACAGCTGGGGCCTGAATGTTGTGTCTGTTCTAGAATTAAGTTCAATTCTAAGGCATAAAGCTATGATAGGTCTAGAAAGCCGGTAGCGAAAAATATATGGCTTGAATAAAAAAACTGGCCCAGGCCACAGGCTGGAAACAGTAACGTAGAAGAAAGTAATATCTATTATTGACAATATAAATAAAGCTTATTATAATAATAATTAATGTGTTTGGCAAAGTGGAGTATCATAGTATGGTTGTACATGTGTTAAGTATTCTACAGGCTGTTGTACTCTTAAATTGCAGTGCATGCTCCTGTGAAAGCAATAGAAACTATTTAATACGATTTTATATCACTTATTTTTTACCAAATATTAAAATTAACATTTTGTCTTTGTTTCACAAGTTTTCAAATATTGCGAGTCATAAGTCTTGTTCCAATTGTGTGAGAAAGCTAATAACTTTATAGTGGGGGTTGTAATAGTAATGAACGTCTGCAAAGCTCTGAAATGGAAAGTTTTTAAAGAGGCTTAAAAACAATTGAAAACATATTGATATGTATCTCTTGAAATATTTAAAGTAAATCATGAAAAGTTGTTTTGTTGACAGATTTTTATCTTGTGATCTTACATGGTTATATTATGTTAAAGACACTAAGGACAGTTTGGGGGGAAAAAACCCCTACAGACTAACAGCACCTCCCATTTATGTGTGGTGGTGTTTTTAAAGTTGCAGAGTGGGAAACATGATTTACACTCTGGCCAGGCTTCAAGAACACAGAACTATTACGACAGTTGTAGTGTTGAAATCTAAAGAGTTTTGTTAGCTACCGCTATCTACATAAAAATTGATAATACTAGCTACACATACAACATTTAATACATTTTACATTTATAAAGAAACCAATATACTTCTTTGTTTATGTAGTTCAATAAGCTGGGTTTAGGTTGCAATTGCTGAGACAGTACTCTCATTACACTTTGTCAATGTTAGTAATCATGTCAGGGTTACCAAAGTTGGTAGAGCATGTGCCAACTGATTAGGGACTTCGGGTTTCAATCTCGGTATGGTCCAAGATTTACTATCAGTAAATTGTCGTATGTGGTACTGAATCTTGTTTTTCTTAGAATTAGGCTAATGTATATGTCTCATGGTTATAATCGGTGTGTTCGAAAAATGCATGTAAAATATACTTAGTAAAAAATTAATTCTCTGGAGTTTGTATATTCAAGTTATTTTTGCATAGTTTCAGAAAAATAGTGGTGGATTACTCTTATAAAAGTTCCCTGTTCTTTTTAAATTTAAATTAGTATGAGTTGTTGGTAGCCAAGACACACGTGATATTTGTACCCCTAGGAGTAACTATAAATATAGCCCTGTGGAGATTAGCACCAATGAATCCCTACCCTACTGATAACAATCAGGAATGTGAGCCAATGTCATCCTGGAAAGGCCAAACACAGATGTTTGAAATGTACCTAAGTCTATCTACCAGTCGTGAATTATTAGTGCTATTTGATATAAGACTTAGCAATGAGAATTTGGAGTTTAAACTTCTAATACATTCAGTGCTAAAAACATTTTTTTAACTATGATAATAAATAAATGAAAACATTGTTATAATGCAGAACAATTTCTCAACTGCTTTACATAAACACCAATTTTCTTTCCAATCTGTTAGGACTAGAGTTGGATCAAATCCACTATTTTACGAATCTGAATCTTGCATCCTAACCTCCAATTTACGTTCATCCTCCTCATCATCTGTTTCCAACCTGTGTGGCCGGGTCTGTTTAGTAAAATGCCTCCATTTCCCTTTGTCATTCCACTATTCTTTCTCCTGCACTCTCCTTCTCTCACTTGCACACTTGCTGCTATCTGTTCCCCCCATCTATTTCTTGGTCTCCCTTGCAGTCTCATCCTTACATACTTCATATCCTTAAGAGTCTTGTCAAATAAATTTGTTTAATTAGAAACTAGACAAAACAATTACAAATGGTTAGACGAGATCTTATTCAAAACATTCCATTATTTACTATAGGAAATTAAATCGGTCACTTTAAATATTGTTATCCTAATAGGGAACACCCTAGTTAGACCTGCAATCAACACAAGTATGGTTGTGTCTATATTATGAAAGGATGTAACTCATCAAAACAGAACTAACACACATTCTACTACGAAGGTGCATCTGCATCTACACGACAGCAATTTAAATAGGAAGACATTATTAAGTTAAGGTTAAGCAACAATACAATACACCACTCGTGCCTTGCAGCTACTAGACTTTATCCTAATGAACATCTAAAAGCATAATAGTTAATAAGACCTAATTCTAGAAAGTCCTAGTTTAAAGAGTTACAATGTTGGTAGTTAAATGAGCTCTCCATATTGAGGAACTATAGGTTTACAATTAGTTAATGGCGAGCTACCAGGAATCTAGGCTGTAAAGATAATATGGCCAGTCTATTCCTTATTAGTACTGCCTGGGCTTTCAATATCATATTTAAATATCCACAAAAGTCTGAACACAGACTATAACACAAGCAAACAGTTAAACATTAACTAATTCAAATGGCGCCTGACTACTACTTTGAACTAGTAGCAAATCCCCAAGTTGAACACCGTAGGAAGGTACACCAATAGAAAGATTGTTTAACACTTTGTTTGAAGTTTGGAATGCACTGTTCTTATTTATCAGAACACACACGGTAAAAGTTCAACATGACTATTACATGACGCCAACAACAAGACAAGCAAGAAAGGGCTTTAATGAATGTATTCGTGCGCCACACTATTGGGCACTCACACTGTTGGTTATGAGGTTAGGCCTAAACAAGCATGATATTTTAAACATGTTTTGACAAAGATAAGAGACTGGCATCAGTCAAAGACCCAAATAGGTCACAGAACAAAACTCAAGATAACCTGATTTCCACCCATATTGGATATAAAGATTTAAACTAGCGCGAACATGGCCATACAAAAACAAGTTGGAAACTCTTGACATTCAAAACTGTCTTATGGACATAGTTAAACAGAGCAAAACTCTGACATACAAAACTATGTCTTATTGACATAGAAAAACAATGACAAGGACCCTATTTAAGATTAGTAGATTAAGTGCTCATAGTCACAGACTTTACTACATCTGCGGCGAGGAGTAGAAACCAAAACTTCAAACATCGTGATCACTGCTTGCTTAGTACACTGGTCCTTTTTTCACTTCTAGGCAGTTACTTAAACGAATCGTTACAATAGAATTAGAGATGGGTCAATCCAAATATACATTTTATTTTCGAATCTCGAATCCGAATCCTAGCAAATTGTCAGAAATTTTAATGATTTACAAATAGACCTACATTACACAATATAGGCCTAAGCTGTAAATTAAGATTTATTTAATCATGCTTTCAATTTTAATCAATCTCAACCACTCCTCACAAAATATTGGTTAAAAGCCAGACAAATTAAACAATCTAGACTCATTATTGTTTAGAAATCAAATCATTGAAAATTTGAGTGTCTTTGAGTTATTTTTAAAAGTGTTAATAGAATGAGTTAAGTTTCTATAAAAAAAACATGTGAAATAAACAAACAAATTAGGCCTAGTTACCTTTTGATCAACTTTAATCTTCTTGAGGTATAAAATTTATTTTGATAAGAAAGCTAAAATAAAAATACAAACAGATTTAAAAAAAAGAGAATAAAACAACATGCTTAACAATTAAACATACATTGAAAATAGTGAACTCAATAATGCTTATGTATTATTATTATTTTCTTTTATATCAATTATCTATCTTCACATAGAAAACAAGAAATATATTCAATTCTTGCAATATATCGATTTCTGAGAATACATTCTATTTAAAACACGAACATATTTTCAACTCTTGCAATATGTTAATTTCTATTTTATTAGGAAAGACTGCGTTAGAATAGTTTTACAACTACTTCAATAACATATTTGAAAAAAAATAATACTCTCTTAGTTAAAATCAATTTAAAAACAAATAATGAATTAGCAAGTCGTTATTTAATTCTTAAAACTCGATAGCACTTACTAAGTAATCAGATTACCTGAATCGATTTTAAACAAATAATCAATATACAATACATAGGCCTGTAGGCGGAAATAAACAGTTTTATCAATGTCTAACTGTTGGCAGTATTTTTTTTTATGAAACCCAACCAAATATCTAACTTAAGGGTCGTATGAAATAAATTGGAGTTCTTTGCATAGTTGTAGATAATTAAAACCAGTTGGTTTGTGAAAATTAACATTCATGTTTATTTAATCATCACTCTGGCCACTGGCGAGTCAACATATACGTCATGGCGGCTGACTTTGTATCGTGTGTAATGTGTTATTTCTCTTAAAAAAAGCGGTAAATTGTTTTATTTATTTCGAGTTTATTTGTAATTCTAGTTTTGATTTTCAGTTTTTGAAGAGCTTTAATTGTTCATTAAAATATTTACAAGATTGTTCATGAGGTGAAAGTTTCAGAAGTAAGCATGCGCTGAAACGGATGAGTCCAAGTTTCCCATATGGGTGGAAGGGTTGAGTATTAGGCACGTTAAATTTTCTATACCTAATGATTTTTTTTTTAAAACAAGATTTTATTCATGTTTATCTCTTTGGTTTGACAAATTAATGATTACAAATTAAGTTGTGCTTTACAAGTAGGCCTAACTTAGTAATTTTTGAATTCAAAAATCAAAATATTATGCTTTGTTTATGAGGTGAAAGATTCAACCCTCAAATCCAATAAAACACCGAATCCTTGAATCTCGAATACTTGTGAGGATTCGGTAAATTTGAAGATTCGAGTGGCCCATGTATAAATAGAATACAAAATGTGAAGTGAAGGATGGCTGTTTTATACAAAATGCAATGACATATTAGGAAAGGGATGTCCACCAGGAAAAGGAGTTGGGGGTTAGTTTCCAGAATTGAGCAGAAAGACAACTAGCAATAGGAGAGGGTGCTGAGCACAACACAGAGAAGCGACTTGTCATTACTGTTTGGTCTTTCAAGAGTTCAAGATGCCCTTGTGTTGTAGCTCCAGGAATTGTTTGAACAGTTAGCTGGAGTACTTTCCTCAAGTTTAGGCGTTTCCAGCAACACGATTTCACCATAAGTTTATATCTGCCAGACATTATTAGGATTTAATAGTTCTTGCATTTATAGTGATAATCATATATATAAGGTATTTTGAGTGTACGTGCTAACAAGCAATTAGCACGTTACAGTCCGAGAGCTTGTTTTTTTTATTCGAGTCAAAGTCGAGCTGAATATTTCTAAAAGGTCTCAAGTTTGAGTACATTCACAATTTTAAAATGTTAAAAAGAGTATATATTTATTTATTTATTTTAAAAGTAGAATAGTATATTTAAAATGTCACCAGTAAAAACAAACATAAAATATAAATATCACATCTTTAAAATTTGAGATAAAAAAAAAATTAAAACCACACAATATGTTCTTGAAATAATAATGACACTAATTTTTATAAATAATAAATACTTCACAAAATAATTTAAATTAATTAATTAAAATTATAATAGAAAAAAGTAATTAAATGGTTACAGCACTCATCTTTAAAGACATTTACATTACACTAACAGTTATAAAAAAAGAGCTTATTAAATTGATGTTTTAATGAGCTAATATTTCCCCAAATATGCTTTCGTAACTTTATTTACCTTATAATAAAACGTAAGAATTACAGTTAGAAATTTGAAATTCCTCATATTTTGTTTATTACTCCTTAGTGTAATAATCACGCATGATTATGTCTGTTTCAATTTCATTCCTATGTGTACTTATGCAGAGACGTATGGGCTCTTGCTAGAAATTATCTTATTGTGAAATTTATTTCAACTAAACTTTTAATGCTTGTAAAAAGTTGATAATGAAACTTAATAGTGAAGATTAAAATGGTAAAATAATATTTTTAGAAAACAATATGAAATGGTAAATACTTTTTATATTTAACTGTGTTGATTATGATTATTAGCACCGCGTCTTACTACCCGTTCGGGTTATACGCACTTACGCTAATGTGTAATGGTAGGGTGATTGTGAGATGAAATGGAGGACCTACAGTTTAACGTGGAATCCGAACCACGGTGGAGGCCTGGCATTCCTCACATTCACAAGATGTCTTGTCAGAGGTGAAGGAAGGGTTTGGTAATCAGATAAATTTAACTGTGTTAAGTTTGGTAAAATAGTTATTGATGTTGATCAACACAGGTTAACCAACATGATTCTATTACTAAATAGTAATAAACCTGTGCTAGTTTTGTAGTTCAAAAACATTCAATAATCTTTACTCAATGTTAAAATTTTAATATAACTAAAACTATTATTTTAGAGAGGGACCAAGTAAATATAGTAAAAATAATCATTAATCAATTATGGTATTAAGTAATCTATTTAGATATTTTTATTTTCATTGCTTTGTCATGGCAATACAACTTCAATCAAGGAATATTCAAAATGGACGACCATATTGAATAAGTTTACAGGTACTAAGTATTTATAAGGCTATATTACATTATTAATGTGAAATTTGATATTAATTTTAACAATTTGTTAAGCTATCGAATCATTTATAGGTGAAACTGCCGATATCATTTAAATTAAATAGATTATACTTACCATTGTATTTTAAAAATTGATTTGTATGTGCATCAAGTGGAAGCTTGAAAATGACGAGCCTACAAAACTTTTGATCTCGAGCTAAAATAATGAGCTCGGCTTGAAGCTCAAAATCCGAGTACTCATGCAGCCCTACTATCCAATCATTTTCTTAGAATCCTATCCCCTTCAATCCTCATTACGTGACCATACCATCTTATTCATGCTTCCTCAACTACCCCATGTATCATAACACTTGACCGCACATCTGCCAATCATTTATTCAAAACCTTAAAAACTGCTTCAGTGATTGAATAGTCTAAGGTGTCACTCTTGTGTTAGACTGGTTATTTCCTAAATGGTTTCCCACTTTCCTTCCATACAAATGGGGTTATATTACCTCTAAACTGCTTCTTTCCTCATCGCTATTCCACTATAGTAATTATCATATATGTGTATAACTTAAACAGGCAGTAAGACGTGGCGATAAAAAAGAGGTTAAAACTTCAAATATTCCCAACTTCATAGTAAAATCACTTTAAAATATAAGTCATGGTAGTGTGAAGAACCAATTAGGAAAACCATGCTCAGTTTACTCTAAATTACTTTAGAATATTTTCTAAAATGTCAATTACCCGGCCCAGACCAGTCAATGTTGTCGCCTTTGTCTGCACGCCCACTGATATTGATCAGTATCTTCTAAATGGTGCAGTCTTGTTTCTACACACTACTTTGGTCTGAAGTAGTCTGATATTTTTCTTTGTTGAACTTGCCTGTCACATTGATCCAAACATTCCAAAAGAGTGCCTTTCTTATTTTCATTCTTTAAACTTCTTGGGGTATCCAACAACTTATGTAGTTCTTTTACATTAGCATTACTACTCTCCCCTGATATGTTTGCCTCTAGTTCCATTTTTAAGCTTCTTGACATACCCACCCTATCAATCAGTTTATGTTTCTCCTTAGTGTGTGTTTGACTTTCGACACCCGATATATTGATCTCGAGTTCATTCTTACACTGGCAGAGTGCATTACATTGTTCTTTCGCATCACTTAACCTAGAATAAGTTGTATTAACACCCCTAAACTTGTCACCCTTTTTGTTCAGCACATTGGCACTATTGATATTTTGAAAGGTTTTAATATCCTCCATACTATCTTCATTCTGATCAACTTCCTGAGTAAATGCTTGCAACGCCTCTTTTAGCTCTGATGCACTCAGCATAGTCTGCCCAGTCTTAGAGTCTTGGTGAGATGAGATGGAACCACTAAGGCAGTTGTTTGATATTCCCTTTCTGACAGAGCTTTGGCTTGGACCTGGAAACAGTTGTTACAAGATAGTTAAAATATTATAATAAAACCAGTGTTACCCAACCAAAGAAAGCTACACAGAAAATATATATGTGTGTGACTTAAGTTTGAACACATAACTTCAGTAGCTTATATAGCCAATGGTCTGCAGAAGAAGGTCCCCTCCCTCTTCCAAATTACTGTGAATCGTGTTTTCACAAAACAAGTGCAAAATTTGATTTGAAAGTACAAAAAATTGTTTCATCATCAAAGTAATCATTAGGGCTTGAATTTGAATTTAATTAAAGCCCCAAAAATACGATAATATAATGTACTTAAAATTGTCAAAATGGTTTATTAAAATTTATTTATTTTATAAAACAAAATAAATACAAGATAACATAAAATGATGCAAAAAATATAGAGGTGTGTAAAGCTTCAAAAACTTTTACTTTTTTTTAATATCCGTTTGCTTTCGAACTCAATCCAAAAGTAAAATTCTGTATTCGACAATTACAAAGATTAAAAAAGAATGTTAAACACACATTTGCTCCCTTCCTCCAATATATGCTGTTATTTACACCATTAATGTTTGTATGGAAAAAAAACTAAAGTAATTAAATTACATTTTTTGATACTAATTTAGTTTATTATTTTAAGATGAATATATTCATTATGTTTGAAATATAAAATTTTTTAAATTATATATACACAGTAAACAAATATGCAAAGTTTAATTAAATATTCAAACTATGATTTGGTGTCATGAATATCTCATATCATTCAGTTCTACTTTGCTTAAAATTGAAAAAGTGGACTTCGCACACTCCTATAAAAATATAGTTTAATTTATATAATTCATATAAACATACCTTTGTTAGTGAGAGCTTGCATAGTTTGACATTAAATTCCACCATTACAATGGACAACAAACAACCCATATATTAAATGTTTTATAGTTAAAATATTGGCTGTTATCCTCCAAAACATTTTATAATTGATAAAACCTACACTCCACATCATTTGAGGTTATAGGAATATATTTAATATGAGAAATATCTGACAGTAAAAAATTCTTATTTTTTGGGCTCTAACTGTAGATTGACATTCAAATTATCACTGAACTGTTTTAATTTATTGTAATCAGGATTACTGCATCCATGGCATGTTCATCAGGAGAGTCTTTTAAACTTATCAAAACCTATAACAGGCTTGAAATATTTGCCACCAGGGGTGCATTTTATGTTTCAAGTTTTTAATTTGTTTGGCTTGGACAAGAAAGGGTGGTTTTGATTCAAATCAATTCTTCCTAAACATAGCTTTGTAAAAATGCTTTTTTTTACTTATGGAATTGGTGTCTTCCTCGCTGAGTATTGCAATTATTTATTATATTTGTCTGTATAGCACGTTTCTGCAACTATTCAAGTTCTTCGCATGATAAAAATATGTTTGGTGGCAACGATAATCAAGGTGCTCCTTGTTTAAACACCACTCGATTTGGTGCATTCAAAAAGATCTTAAATTTTAAATTACTAAATTCACTCCAAGGAAAACCTCTTTTCGCTTAGAATGAAACCTAGGCCAAGGAATTAATTGGGCAGTGACAATTAATTTTTTAAAGAAGCAGCCAATGCCTCTTTGTCCAATGGCAGAAATGTAAAGTGTGAACTTTGTTTTTCTTTTCATTGTGTAAGCCATTTTTTGTGTTCATTCCTTTTATGTGTTTCTTTCCACCTCTCCTATACCTTCTTCCAAATCTAATTCAATTAAATTCACTTCAAGGTATTATGATCACAAAGTTTTTGCAAAACGGTGCACATCATGTGTCAAACATGTTAAATGAAACATATGTGTGTACACAATTTTTAATCCCTTTTCTGCTTTTATCAGGTAGGGTGCTACATCGCAAGAAATAGATAAACACGGTCATCATCATATAGCATGATCTTTGTTGAAATGTGATGTTATTTTTCTATTAAGTTTATGTGACAGTGTTTATTATTTTGTTTCACTTATACAATGATTAATTTTCGGGAGAAATTGCTTTGTATATGGATTCTGTCCGTTTGTGCACTCAGTTTGTTTTTGTTCTCCAGCAACATGACTAAAATAAATTATCCCATAAAAGAATACCATACTTGTAATTCTGAAAACCTCATCTACCAACTGGTATGCAACCAGTGCCAAGCACAATACATTGGTCTCACAACAGAAACACTAAGAAGGGGAATGAATGGTCATCGATATGACACAAAGATGAAAAATAAAGATAAGCCTGTAGCATCACATGCTGAAACCCATAATCTGGCCATAAATAATCAGTCACACAACCAAGGAGGTCAAATCCCTGAACAAAGAAATATACAAGCCTTCACAACTAAGGCTATGGGAACTGGCCCATCAATATATCATCAAATCCAGACAAGCCCCTATCCTCAACCTTAGATAATTCCTCTCCTTCCTACCAGCACACTTATTCTTACATTCAATGTCACAATAATACAATATATAACACAATTTATAGTTTTTCTATCTATCTATTTATTCATAGTTCTGCCGTCTAAACAGTGATATCATTAATTGAAAACAGTCAACCTTGCAGTTCAACCAAGAGCATCAGTCTACTCTCTTGACCTGATGAAGATGTCTGTGACAGTGAAAGCTTGTCCTTAAAATGTGCTTGAGGGTTTCTAGTGTTCTATATAAACAATTTCTACTCCAATATTACCAAGGTAAGTGTGCTGGCTATCCCTCCTAATTTTTACCATGATTTGGCCTAGTGCTCTATTCCAAATAACCTTAATACACAGTGTGAAATAGTAATTTATTTTTTATTTTTTAAATATGGTAAGTTTGGTAAAATATGTATTGCAATATTAATTAACACTCATTTTAGACAGGCTAATCAACATTTTCCTCTAAATAGTAACTAATGCTAATTTTGTATCTGAACATATTAATACAAGAATAAAATAGCCAAAGCTATCATGTATGCTGTTAGTGAGGATTTACTCCATCTAAATATCATATAATATTAATACAAGTTTTAAATAACATTAGTTCGAAAACCATCA
The DNA here is from genome assembly GCA_901482245.1 of Timema douglasi. NCBI lineage: Eukaryota > Metazoa > Arthropoda > Insecta > Phasmatodea > Timematidae > Timema > Timema douglasi. The sequence continues at coordinate 34,588 of CABEEJ010004583.1, forward strand.
ATATATATTCTCAATGCTAAATTTTTAATTGAACTGAAACTATAATTTTAGAAAGGGGCCATGTAAAGATAGTACAAATAATAATAATTACTCATATATTAAATGTTCTATTCAGCTACTTTTATTTTCATTGCCTTGTCAAGGCAATGCAACCTCAATCTAGAATAATTCAGAATGGACGAAAATATTGAATTAGTTCTCGAAAGTAGTTTTAGAGCTATATCAGATTATTAATGTGGAATATGATGTTAATGTTAACAATTTGTTCAGTTACAGGAAAAGTAATAAGAGGAAGTGGAAGGAGATTCCCTGGTGGAACAAAGGGTGAAGTAAGCAGTAGAAGAAAAGAATGAAACATTCAGGAGTATTAAGAATAGGAATAGGAAACAGGGGAAGAATATTGGAAGAAAAATAAAAGAGCGAATCAAGTTGTATAGGAAACCAGGAAGGATTACATGTGAAAATAAACGAAAATGCTGGAACAGGACATAGAAGGAAGTAAGGTGTTATATAGCCAAGTAAGAAACAGAGGAGAGAGAAAAGACAAAAAGATAGAATGATAGAGGAAAAAGGAAGAACGTTGAAGACATGAGAGGAGGGAAAGATACTATAGATGAGATATTTTTAGAAAATGTTCAACCCAGAAGAGGAAAATAATAAGAGTTAAATAGAGGAGCAAGAAGAAATATCAGAATGAAAAGAGGTGGTGGAAGCGTTAAAGGGGATGAAATAATGAAAAGCATCACCTGTGGATGAACTGAATGTGTAAATGATAATGGCAGCAGGTGAAGTAGGTATACAATGGTTATAGTGGTTTGGAAGAACAAGATACCGAAAGACTGGAAAAAGGGTGTTATAATACCGATTTTAAAGAAAGGGGAAAGGAAGATGTGTAAAAATTACAGGCGGGTAACATTAATGTGCCACTGGACAAAAAATATATGATAATATACTGGAAAAGAGAATAATAAATAAGATGAAAAGAAGATGGAGAGAGGAACAGCGTGGATTTAGGGAAAATAGGTCTATAATAGACTTAATATTTTCCATACGGCAGCTGATGGGAAGAAGGTATGAATATGGGAAAGACTTGATAGTGGTATTTATGGATGAGGAGAAGGAAAATGATAGCATGGATAGAAATAAAGTTTGGAAAGCAATGGAGAAGGCCGAAGGGGAAAGAGGAGTTGTAATGAGAGTGAATAGCATGTAGGAGGTTAATAGGAGTTGTGTTAAAACTGTACGTGGAAGGACAGAGTGGTTCCAAATAAAAAATTGAGTGAAGCAGGGGAGTGGCCTTTCACCATTACTATTTATAATGTTAGTGGAAATGGTCATGAAGAAAGTGGCAGGAAAACTCAGGGAGGAAAAAATGAAAGCAATGATGTTAGCTGATGACTTGATAGTATGGTGGGAGAAGGAAGAGGAAGTACAGGAGCAACTACAAGAATGGAATGAGAAAGTGAAAGAGTGTGGAATGAAATTTAGCATGGCAATGTGTGAAGTGATGGTAATAACAAAGAAAATGTAAGGCCTATTAAATAAGGTTGGATGGAGTAGAACTGAAAAAAGTAGAGAAAATAAAACATCTTGGAATCATGATTGAGGAGAAAGGTAGAAGTAAAAAGTAGAGATGGGTCGAATACACTATTTCTCGAATCCGAATCTACATTTTATTTTCGAATCTCGAATCTCGAATCCGAATCCTAGCAAATCGTTTTAAATTTTAATTATTTACAAATAGACCTACATTACACAATATAGGTCTAAACTGTGAATTGAGATTTATTTCAATTGTGCTTTCAATTTTAATCAACCCCAACCACCCCTCACAAAATACAGGTTAAAATCCAGCCAAATTAAACAATCTAGACTCTTATTAATGTTTAAAAATCCAATAAATTAAAATTTGAGTGTCTTTTATTTATTTTTAAAAGTGTTGTTAGAATTAGTTAAGTTTATAAAAATAACATGTGAAATAAACAGATTAGGCCTAGTTATCCTTTGATCAACTTTAATCATCATTAAAGGATATTTTATTGTATTAAGATAGCAAAAATAAAAATACAAACGGATATTTTTAATAAAGATTAAAACATGTTTAACAACTAAACATACTTTGGAAATAGTTAACTCAATAATACCTAAGTTGTTTTATTATCTTCTTATACATCCATTATCTATTTTCGCGTAGAAAACAAATATATTCGATTCTTGCGATGTATCGATTTCTGAGAATACATTCTATTTAAAGCACGGA
>CABEEJ010004583.1:42401-62004 GCA_901482245.1 Timema douglasi
GTATTATTGAGTTAACTATTTCCAAAGTATGTTTAGTTGTTAAACATGTTTTAATCTTTATTAAAAATATCCGTTTGTATTTTTATTTTTGCTATCTTAATACAATAAAATATCCTTTAATGATGATTAAAATTGATCAAAGGATAACTAGGCCTAATATGTTTATTTCACGTTTTTTATAAACTTAACCCATTCTAACAACACTTAAAAATATAACTAAAAGACACTCAAATTTTAATTTATTTGATTTTTAAACATTAATAAGAGTCTAGATTGTTTAATTTGGCTGGATTTTAACCTGTATTTTGTGAGGAGTGGTTGGGGTTGATTAAAATTGAGAGCACAATTGAAATAAATCTCAATTCACAGTTTAGACCTATATTGTGTAATGTAGGTCTATTTGTAAATAATTAAAATTTAAAACGATTTGCTAGGATTCGGATTCGGATTCGAGATTAAAATGTAGATTCGGATTCGAGATTCGGATTCGACCCATCTCTAATACAAATTTAAAGCACAATATATTTTATCATTAATATTATCAAATGCTAAGGTCAAGTTTGTTTTTGTGTACCTGGTCTACTGAGCGTTTCATTGTGGCGACTAGTTGATCTCAAGTATTTCACTGTCTGGTGAAGATAAGGATAAAGTTCCTTTGTCAACTTTTCCTCTTTGTATTTATGTTCATTGTATTGGACAAGCATGTGCCACAGTTCCCCTAAAACAAATTATCACAAATAATTAAAATTATAAAATTGCAATGTTATTGTAATGCAGTTTTAAGAGAAGTACAATAATCGAAGTAATTAAAAAAACTGTAAGGGTTTCAAATTTGTATTAGAATAATGCTCTTAATTTATGTAGTAGGCTATCTGTAACTTCTGTAATAGGATACAAGAAGTAACAAGCTACTGAGGTGTTGATGATGAAAGATAATATTACTGGCAAACCAGACCTGGAGAAAATGTTGAGACCTCAAATTGAATGATAATCGCTTATTAAGGATTACCTAAACTCCTAATGAGAATCCAGCTCCCTAATTGCTTCAGGAGATTGAGAGGATCATGGGAGGAGACCATAGGCCAAACTGACATGAGAAAACACAGGGAGTTTGCTGGTAGCTTCCAGTGGCATATTCTCTGGGTATGCTAGTCCTGCGCTGCATACCCAAAATGATATGAACTAGTTTTTTTGTTTAATTCAATGCTGTCTGTGTGAACTGTGTAAACACTAATGTTTAAATTGTTAATAAATATACATGTAATGAATTATTAATTTTAAAACTAATATTGGTTCATATTCCAAGAATACTGTGTTTTAAGTAATTCTTCCAAAAAGGTTCTACTTAACACAATAGGAAACCCAGGGCTTGCTACTTGAAAAACGCAATGCAAGTTAGGAAGGCTCTAATGACCTTGCCCAATGTCTAGGGGGTGGTAACACATTCTTTTCCGCTCACCCATAAGTAATTGGCCAATGAGCTTGGGTTTTCACAACCCAGGTCATGTTGTTCCTGTGAAGCAAGCTAAGCATTGTGCCAACTATTAAAAAAAGATTCAAGATCACAATGTTTATTTATTTAGCTAATTTAGTATAGTTTAAGTAAAATACATAAAATAAATATACAATTAATTGTAAAATAATAGTTAGTATATTAAACAAGCTTTAAATTATACACTAATTAAATACATTGATTTATAGGTATTCTAATCATATGTATTATCATGTATGTGGCATACACATTTAGCAATTCTTTCAAATATAGGCATTTCAGCACTGATGGGAAAGGGAGGTGGGAGGGGTAAGGCGGGTGAAAGGATCGTGTAGTTTTAATAGTGTTTTAGTTTTTGTTTTACATTAACGACTTATTATTCATTGTAATTTTATATAATTATACATCAAAGAATCCCAAAATTCAGAAGTGTGAGTTCACCATTTCAAAATGATTTAGAAAGAAAAGGTAAAATAAAATATAGTTTCTTATAATTTACTTAATCAGTGGCACACCCAGCCATTTACTTTGGGGGGAGGCATCAAATTAAGGATTTAGCAAGAATTACATTTTGATGGAGAGAGCGGGTTTGGGGTTGCACTGCCTCCTCAGCCCGAGAATATTTATGAATATTTAATGCTTTTATAAATCATTTTGAGTAGTTTTATAGTAGTTAAGTAATTTAAATAATACAAATGGTATTGAAGCTATTATTTGAATGTTTTTTTCAATTGTTAATTTTGTGTGTAACGGTAAACATTTTGAATATTAGGCTTAAGTCTGAAGCCTGGTCTTAAAAAGTAGCATACACATTCGACACATCTTCAATGTTAGTTATACTTAATATTATTTAAATTTCTATTAAAATTATTTGTGGTGTTGGGGAAAGAGGAGGAAGGGGGTCAAATACCCTGTTTGCCCCTCTCCCTCTAGGGTGTACCACTGCTTACAGCAAAAGATGTGTGTAAATATCTTAGCAATAAATCAATGACGTAGCAATAAGAGTATTAATAGTCCGAAATAATCTCCCCTATGTTAGTCAGAGTTTACGTATCTAAATAGCTTCTGGAGCATACATTCTTAAGTTGGGAGACTCGTTTGTTTCCAAGCAGCATTGTGTGAGATAAGTTAGGCTTTATAAAATAGTTTTAATTGCAACGTGAGTTGAACAAACCACCTGGTTCCCTCTCACCAAGATCTGATGGACGCTTGATCGATGTATCACTTCATTTTACTCTTATTATGTTTGTTTGCTTTGAGTATTGCTAACTGTGTGCTTTTAATTACACTAGGCTAATTGAATAGGATGTCTCTCTTATGCATTCAGAAATGTACCCATACGACTCTTAGCCCAGATGTTAATATTTACTTAAATTTATAACCATGTATATAGTATTACAATTTGAGGACCACCTATGTAGTCTAGTGGTCATAGGTTCTGGCTACGGACCCAGAGATCCCGAGTTTGATTCCTGGCGCATCCAGATTATCTGGGAAGCAGTGGGTCTGGTACGGGTTAGATTCAGCCTAGAAAGGATAAATAAGGATCTACTCGAATAAAGTAGTAGTGGATCCGGTATAGAAAGCCAAACATAATGGCTGGAGTCATTGTAGTGCTGACTCCATGACACACACTATCCGCAAGAGTTAGCACTAATTCGCCAAACAGTTTAGTAGCTACTCGATAGGTATAACCTGAATGAGGGCTAACACCATGGAGTTACTTTTATTACATTTTGAGTGGATGGTAATAATCGTTATGGATAAATAAAAGAAGAGAGAATATGGGAGCAAGAAGAGAGAGGGCTCAAAATTTCCTAAGATAGCATACAGTTAAAGAGAAATAATAAATGTTCGAGAACCACTGTTCTATATGGACACATCTTCAAATATATCCCTTGACGTTCTTGGACAACGGTGGTTGAGAGGTCCTCGGTCCCCAAATCTCTGTTGAAACTTTTAGAGTAAAGCATACCTATTAATTTTTATCAGAATACACTACTGGTAGCTTCTGGGTGTGATAGACAGTATAGTGAGTGACGCGGGAGCTCGTGGTTTGTTACCAGTTAGATCTTCCATGGAACCTGTTTAAGAGCCAGCTTTACCACCAGCATCGGTGATGTACTAAGACTAGCATGAGCAAGCTGACCTATTGGTGAATCAGATACTAGTGGAAACCTTATGGCTTACTTCACATCCTTGTCCCTTCCAACTCTATTACTACTTCCCTGTCCTATAAGTGTATCTTCCAGCCTTCACTAAAATAAACCACTCTACAATCAAACATAAGTGTCAATTTGTAAATGGCCTACCCCCTTACTCCCTAATCTGTCCTGAGTTGGTTTTACAGGAGGGTGACAGTTACACAACATTCTTTTTTAATTCTTGTAAACCATTAAGGGTGTACAAAGCTTAAACATTTTTGAAATAGTTTTCTATATTTGTTCACATCAGCTTCGATTTTAAAGTGAAATTTCGGATTCGACAATTTATGATGTTTTGCAAAAGAAATTAATTAAACATACATTTATGTTTATTATTTTCATTTTATGCTATTATTTCCATCATAAATTAGTGTTTGCAAAAAAATAAAAAATAAAATAATTTAAATTTAATTTTGCGATAGTAACTTATTTTAACATTTAAGACTAAGTATAGCATTTCGTGAAAGATATTTACTACCTAAGTTTACAAAGTTTTGGAAAGTATATGTAGTTTCAAATACAACATTAAACTTTTTTTTTAATTCAGGAATATTTCATATTATTCGATTTGCTTAGAATTGAAAAAGTGGATTTCCCATACCTCTAAACAGCAATGAAAAAACTTATACTTACTTGATGATGTTTATTATCTAGTCAACACAAATAACAAAACAAAGATTATTGGCCCTCAAGTAAATTTAATTTAAGCAAAAACACAAAGGACCATTAAATACATGAGTTTTCAATATTGCCATTGATATAGAATTAATTATTGCCCAGTGTCTTGGAAATATCTGATAAGACAGAGTAAAAACACTGTACATTTTGATTGTTTGTAATTTTAAAATAACTTAATATTTATTTATATATGTGGGAGAACAACTTTTTCAATTTGAGGTGATATCAAGACGAGAATGAGAAAAAATATTGAAACGAGAAAAGTTCCTTTGAAAGAACAACAATATAAATCATGTTTACTAGATTACATATATAAAACATGGTTTAGATTAGGAGGGATAGCCAGCACACTTACCTAGGTGATACTGGAGTAGAAATTGTTTAGATATAACATTAAAAAACACATAAACACATTTTTAAGGACAAGCTTTCACTGTCACAGACAGCTTCATCAGGTCAGGAGAGTAGACTGATGCTTTTGGTTGAACTGTAAGGTTGACTGTCCACAGCTGACTGTTTTTCAGTTATGACATCACTGTATAGATAGCAGCACTATGAATAATGTTATATTGAATGTAATCATTGTATAGATAGCAGCACTATGAATAATGTTATATTGAATCTAATAATAAGTGTGCTGGTAGGAAGGAGAAGAATTATCTAAGGTTGAGGTTGGGGGCAGTTTCACTGTTTAACAAACTTAGGTCAATTTCTACTTTATCCTGGAAAATACTAATAGCTTGCTATTAGACTTAATATTTACTGTATTAGCCCGAAAATATGCTGATGCGGAACTCAAGAAATATAATATCTTTGATAGGAATAAAGTTAGTCACGTCTGAAAATGAATCTACTTTGAAAGTAAACAAGTACATCTTATTTCCTTCTTACTTCCCTAATGCCCATAGTTTTTACATATCTTGTTAATAAGATTTTAAAATCTGTGTTGAAGCTGTCTTCATCAGTCCAGAGAAATACTTTTTCTTGCATTATCACCCACGTTTAAGATTCCAAATTTAGTAATCAAAGACACTTCAATTATTGTCAAAATAAAAGAAGAGAAGTGACCAATCTGTTAAAATAAAAAGTCTATAAACAAGTGAGAAAAATTGAAGTAATATAGAAGGTTTGACCATTTCATTTTGTCAGCCATTTTGATTCAAACTTATATTTAAAAAAAATTAAAATAACAAGGTCCATCTACTTTCAAATAACCTTGTCGAAAATTGGTGGCAGAGAACACCATCTTTTGTGGAGCTAGAAAACTATTTCAATACACTTATATTGAAATAACTACAATGAGTCTTTAAAGGTATAGCATTGGTTACATATTATCCAAGAGTGCAATTATACAACACATTATGGCTTTATAGAAGATGTTTTTCAAAACATGATTAAGAATTATCTTTTTCTCAAATTGATTTTGAATTTTTGAGTTACGCACATTCCTAATAATATGGTTTGATAGTGAATTTGAAGTTGATTACGTTTATACTTACTATCAAAATTAAACAAAAATTTGCTAAAAAAATATTTTATATTTTAAAATTTCTTTATATTAAATGAATAAATAAAACCATGAGAATAATTTATAATTCAAAACTAAAACAAAAATGTATAGAGTGAAAACTGGAAAACAATTTTCTCTATCAATACACACCTTAGACAAAACAAATGAAAATGTTTCCGTTCTTTATAATGTTGGATTACAAAAAGTGTAGTGGTAATGCAGCAGGGTCTTGTTAATTTGGACCTGCGCTAGTCCGGAATACGCGGTTATTCGATCCTCCCCATTCTTTGTTTCCCCCCAACCTCACTCAGGGCCACTATGGTGTTTTCTATTTATCATACTGTGACAATCAATTGACCAATGATATTTGATCTTGCTAGTGTGAAGTGCACAAGAAAATAATACTTAACATATCAGGCCTAAAACAAAAATATGTGATTTTATACAAACTTGAAACAGTGAGACATTAATTATATAAGCTATAGAATATTCTTAGATAGCTTTTTTAGCACCACATATTACTATCCATTTGGGTTATATGCTTATGTACTAATTATGCAAGTGGGCTAGGGATGAGGAAGGTTGAATTATGATTAAGTGTAACCACATTTACGTGTAGATAGAGTGGGAAACCATTTAGGACACCCACCCCCCAATACACCTGACTAGTACCGAACAGAGATCTCCCCATCAGCAGCAGTCTTGTCTATTGCAAGTGTAGCTACGTAGACCATATGACCACTGAAGTGGGTTCTTATATAATGATGTTGCACAATATATTTTTTGTATCATTCCTTGATAGTGCGAACATCCTTGACAATTTCAGGTTCAGATTCACAAGACCAAGCTGTATTGACATTTTAAAGCAAAATCTCACCTACAGTAATGCCATGGTTGGTTAACATAGCATGTATTTCATAAACATCATCTCTGAGCTGTATATCACCAAATGTAAAATACACAAGGTCTCTGTCTGCCTGGCCTGCAGCCATAAGTTGCAGTAGTGCCTTGAGGTGTGCATCACCTCTGAACGCACCACATCCCCAATTACCAGTGGCCACCGGGCTTAGCTTGTCTGCAGACAGCCCCATACCAAGGAATCCTGTGTATGCCTGTAACAGACATAAGTTACTCTTATATAGTTATAATGTTGATAAACACACACGAGTATTTGCTCAACACAGAAAGTCATTCATTTTATAAACAATATTACTGCCAAGTTGACCTCTGTGGTCTTGGGGTGCCTGAGGAATCGATGTTTGTGGGTCCAAACCCAGCCGGGGTCAACGGATTTTTATTAAGTGACAAAAATCCGTAGCACACCTTCCTTCAGAGGAGACGTAAAGCCGTCAGTCGCATGTTGATTGTGACATTTAAAAGAACCTTGGAAAGTATGCGAAAATACCTCTCCCGACAAAATTAATAGGCTTTTTCTTGCTTGCTTGTAGAAATTCATTGGTGTATAGCCCGTACAGGTAGTAAGACATGGTGATAATTAATTAATAATAATTACTGCTAAACATTCCTAAATTCCCATTTACAATATTTTTGGTTCAGTTTAACTTTGAGAGTGTAATCATCAGTGCACTGTATCTTACTACCAGTCACATATAGTTATATTTATGGGGCAGTAAGGCAGAATTTGAAGGAAATGTGATCACATTTGTGTGGAGGATGAGTGAAAAACAATTTATTAAGGAAAAAAATACTATTAGTATACGTGGTTGAGATTTAAACCCTGACCTCCACATCATAGGCAAAAAGAACAGATAAGTCTACCCACCAATGTGTTGTGTATCTGCCGTATTATCTAGGGATAATGTAAATTCTGCATTTCTATCATAATTGTAATTCTACATTGATTTAAGCCATTTAGTAACTTTAATCTCTTTTATTTTGGTATAGAGCACTAGGCTAAATCATGGTTTAAATTAGGAGGGATAGCCAGCACACTTACCTTGGTGATACTGGAGTAGAAATTGTTTAGATATAACACTAAAAAACACATAAACACATTTTTAAGGAAAAGCTTTCACTGTCACAGACAACTTCATCAGGTCAAGAGAGTAGACTGATTTCTTGGTTGAACTGTAAGGTTAACTGTCCACAGCTGACTGTTTTTCAGTTATGACATCACTGTATAGATAGCAGCACTATGAATAATGTTATATTGAATCTAATCATTGTATAGATAGCAGCACTATGAATAATGTTATATTGAATCTAATAGTAAGTGTGCTGGTAGGAAGGAGAGGAATTATCTAAGGTTGAGGTTGGGGGCTTGTCTGGATTTGATNATTGAATCTAATAATAAGTGTGCTGGTAGGAAGGAGAGGAATTATCTAAGGTTGAGGTTGGGGGCTTGTCTGGATTTGATGATATAACTAAACCAGAGGTTCACAACCTGGGGTTTGCAAAGAGTTCTGGGAGGTTCTGCGAGCTAAATCTAGAATTTTAAATTACTTTTATTTGTTTTTTCCCTGTAATATAGATTATTGCCTCTTCATACAAATGCTGAAGGAAGCCCTTTTACAATTGGTCAAAATGAGTACAGGTGGCACCTGGGTCGGGCAAAAATAAAAGTATGATCACACGCACCCCACAAAGTCTCTTTTTTTTTCAAATGAAAACATTCTAGTTTCATCGCGAAGCATTGGCTGAGAGCAGCAAGCATCCTAAAATGGTCAACTTTATTAAAGCCCTTCAGCCAGTTATTCACTAAGTTTTTGAGATTTATGATAGATTAAAAATTTGAGTTAAAGAACTTTCTAATCGACTTCACACGGTTCTCATTTCTTACCTACTTATCAGACATCTTTAGATTCTTGAATGCACTCAGTACACGACTCCAAGGTATTTCTGTCACTATGTTCTCGGTGCAGGACCAGATAGAGGATGTTGTCTCTGAACTGTATATATTTAATATTGTAAAATTGCTTTTGTGTAATAATTTAACATGTTTTTTTTATATAATGCTTTATACATATTGGTTTTGTATTTGTTGTTTATTCTTCGGACAGTATCCCACTGTTTTAGAGAGAGTCTCGCCGTTTTGGATGGTTTCCCTCCGTTTTGAGAGAGTTGAAGGGGTCGGGGATGATAAAGTCGTTTGTTTTTGAGTGAGATCAGGGCCGTTGAGCGCAGTAGTCAGGACACATAGGTTGTTTGGCCGAATGGGTGCACTAATTTATGCACACATCAGTGTCCGAGTGTGAGTCTGGTGTTACAGGCCCTAAAGTGGCCTTCTTTATCAAGGAACAGCAAGAGTTTGAAAGACACCCCTAAGTCAGCCCCCTTGTTTCCCCATTCCTTCCTACTCTTAACCCAGCAACCCACAAGGTAGGCCTCCATTGTTGGCGATCCTCATTTGGAGGAGGTAAGCAATTCCTATCACAATTTTATATTGAANCCTCATTTGGAGGAGGTAAGCAATTCCTATCACAATTTTATATTGAATACAGTCCACTTTCCTTGTTTTCACTGGTTATTTTAATCATTTGTTGACTGGAAGGGACAGAGGCAAAGGTAAAATGTTAAATGTGTGGTGTAGCCATATCGAGAAACAGGAATATGATTATTTTTCTGCGTTCAATGATTACCTTGATTTAAGTTAAGACACTCTTCCTTGTGATGTTTCTAAAACGATCTCAAGTCAATGGCTTTTCAACTAAGATGATATTTCTCACTATCTTGTGAAAAAAAAAACATGTCTTACACATCAAAAAAGAACTTCCTTTTATTAAAGAAGACCAACTTTTCGAACAGGCTTATGACTCAACATTCTTCAATACTAGTGCTGAACTTTTGGTTTCATGATCAATTAGTTTAACTTGATGTTTCCAAAAGGATTATATAGTACTTTATGGCATTTTCCACCAATTAACTGTGTGCGACAATGTTTTCAGCTCTTGTGCACATTAAAAATAAATATAAAAAACAAACTTAGAGTAGAGCCACGATTGAAATTATTCTCCGTTTATCTTGACGGCCGAAAAACATCACCAACAATCACATTAGGAAGTGTTAAAGTCAAGTTAGATAAAATTACAAAGGCTCCTTAAAATAACCCAATTTAATAATAATAATATCTAATTGATATATTTTTAATTCAAAGTCCAGGGAATATTTAAAAAAAATTATTAAATATCCAAAATTCAAATTAACCAATGGATATCTAAACTGTTTTACACAATAAATAAAAAACCTCAAAATGATAAATTGTAAAAATTAACTCACAGTACAAAAAATTCAGACTTTATCAGTTTTTGCACTTAGAATAGGTGCTTTGGAAAAAGCTAGTGATTTTGGTTTGTTGGAGCTTTCTTCTTTGGACACAATTAACAAAATCTTGTTCTTCTTGTTACTCCGTTTTGCACTTTCCAACTTTCCATGATGTCATTCTTTTTTTTAAGGTAGGTCTATAAAGAGTTTGGTTGTATTCCATATTCTTTTGCGATATTAAACTTCTTTTTCACTCCCTTTTCCACTTCTCTAATCACTTCCAAATCCTTGGCTAAGGTTAAACTTGTGTAGGTTCCACACTTAGACATCGTAAAAACACCACAGAGAGAAAAAGTTGCCAGATTAGGACCAGCAGCATAAACTTTACCCCTTTCATGCTGGGCGTCACATGATGGCAATGTCTCACAGAAGCGATTCAAGCAGAGCTAAAACATCCCCTATTCTAGGAAAACCACTTGGAGCTGGTGCAAAATTTCCCGCTTTCTATTTTACTTTGGTAAATAACTCTTAGCTGTATCCGACATTCCTGGGATTCTTGGGTTTGGTTGAGATTGTTAAGTTTGATTTTAAGTGAGTAGAAACTTGAAAAAACTAACAATATACTGTATAATCATTGAATTATCCAAATATTTCCTTCTAAAATTTGAATTAAATGTTATTTTTTACTATTGATTTAAATAATAATTTCATACGGAATAATAGTGAGATCGAATTAGCCAATTATCAGAATTAACCAGCTTCTAATGAGCCAGATCCTACTGTATTTTTATTTATTCATGCTTCCCCTCATGTGGTGGGGAGTTTAGCGGGCCCGCGGTGAGTTATCATTGCCTTCAGGGATGCCAAGATCTGGTAAAGGTTGGAAACCAATGATCTGAAGTTATATAAAATTTATCATGTATATTTGTTCAAATATAGTAGTACTAAGAGCTAAAAATAATATTCAAAATTTTATTTGGCTTTGGGAATATTTAATGATTTGATCCAGGTTTGTTTCAAATTAAAAAAGCCGACTACCCACACACAATCAAAATGTCATCTGAAACCACAAACCATTGCAAAATTTATTAAAACAAAACAAATCTTGCTAAGGGAATAGAATGAAAAATTTTGTGCCACTAGCTTATTAGGGTGTGCGGAGTTTTGAAACTTCAACTTGTGATTCAAAACAAATATCAGCTTTGACTTGGCTTAGCTTTGAAAAATATCTGGTTTCAACAATCATGAATCTTCGCCATGACAATATTCATGTGGAAAAATCTGAAGTAATTGATTCTAAGTTATAATAGTAACTTGATTTATAAAAATTAAATTAACTATTAGAAACAAATGCACAAAAAAACATTTACAAAGCAATTTTAGTGCATACAGTATATAAATGACCAGAATATATTGTTTCAAGCTTAAAACAATGGATAAAAACTATTCAAACTTAAATTTATATTTGAGAATATTTCATATATTTGATTCAAGTTTGCTTAAAATCGAAAAAGTCGACTTTGCACACCCTTAAAATTGATAAATGAAATCCAAGCTGTACCTTGTTGAGCTCCCTGCGGAGACAATTGGGGGCAAATTGGGCAGTGACTGATGGAAGATTAAGCGCATCGATGGCAGCTACAGTACAGAGTCTGCGCCCGCTGCTGTCTCGAGGTGTGGTGTCTACATAGTCTCCTAACCACTCAAATGTATCTCCATACCCCACATAATTGCTGTATCGCTCACAACCTATATAGTTAAACAAAATGTCAGTAAGCTTCCAATAAAAGTAGGCTAACAATTACATATCATAATCAATATTAATTAAATATTAGCTGTTACAATATAACTAATACACCTCCACCTCTGGGATCTAGTAGTCAGAGTTCCTAGGAAGCACTGGGTTTGGAATGGGGTCAAACTCAGCCTCGTGAGGACAAATGAGAAGTTATTTGAATACATAAGTAGCAGTTCTGATCTATAAAAGCGAGATTAACGACCAGAGGGCTCATTGTGCTGACCCTCTATTCACAAACACGTTGCCACCATCATCGCTAACAGCTGTAGTCTCTCTGTCAGTATAGTTCCCTCACTGGCCCACAAAATAACTTTAGGACAATAGGTTTTAAAAGGACGTTGAATTCAAAGGAAGTATACCCACATTTGTGTGGAGAGAGAGTGGAAAACCATTTAGGGAAAAACCACCCTCAATACACTTGACTGAGATTTAAACCTCAATCTCACCGTCATAGGTTGTCTAGACCAGCGTTTCACTAAAGGTGTTCCGCGGAAGGGTCAAAGGGGTTCCGAGTTTCGCCCGAGAATTAACTAAAACTTTCGTAGAAAACCGTCATAACATAACCGTGCCGCGCCATCACACTGCTGTAGGTATGTATAGTATCAAACAGCGCGAGCAGAGTGGGGTGGCGGGGGCGCCGCGCCTGTCGAGACAGCGCGTGTGTGGACGTTGCGGCCCTGCACCAGTCGAGTCAGTTACCGCAACAAGACTGCATGTGTTTAAAACATAAACTTTACTTACGTATTTGGTGTAAAGAGAAGAGATTGCAGTGATAGTTATTTCTAATGTTTTAATCTGGAATTTTCGATGTCCACAGGAAGGTTTTTGATTATTTGTAGTAGAGCTGTAACGAACTGACCTTTTTACTTCTGTGAAATGAATGGTAGGTTTTAAAAATTATAGGCTGTTATAATAATGTTCCTTTTATGTAGTTTTAGTTTTTGTTCTAACTAATTATTAATTTAATCAAAGTTATTCTTATTTCTACCTACATATGTAAAATGCAATTATACTAAAATTTTAACCCACTTGTGAGTATTTTTCCTATTTGTTATTTCAGTTTGTGATGATGGACAAATGGCTCAAAACGCCTTGCAAGTGGCTAAAGTGTTGTATCATGTTCACCAGCAGAGTCTACTGAAAATATTTCAGAAGAAGCTGTTGCTGGCTTTTCTGTAAGAAAGTTATATTTATTATTATCAAAGTCAATCTGTTAATACAGTCTGGCCAATAACTGGTTGGCTTACTCACCTTACACGTATTAATTTCTTAATTTTTGATTATTAATGTTTATTCTATTTAATGTTTTGGTTGTTTATTATTAATGGGTATTATTAATGTTTGTTAATTTATTCCAGGGTACGGTAAATACGGAAGACTCTTGTCCTGGGCAAGACCGACCAAGTACACCAACCAACAAAAGGGCTGAACCTCAGGAGAGAACTGCTTCAAAAAAGAGGAAATATGACTAATCCTACTTGACCTTAGGATTTATTCCTGTAGGAATTGCTGAAAATTCGGATGGACAATGCATTATTTGCAACAAAATTCTGTTTAATAGCTCTTTGGCACCTGCAAAGCTTAAACGACACCTTGAAACCAATCACTCGCAACTGAAGGATAAAAGCTTAAGTTTTTTGAAAGACACAAAGAAGTAAATAAAACTGGTTTGGCTGCTTTACACAGATATGTAAAAACAGATAATGAAAACGCAACAGAAGCATCATTCCTGCTAAGTTACAGAATTGCTCGTGCTGGTAAACCACACACGATTGCAGAAAATGTAATAAAACCATATATGACAAAAATTGTCAGCTGCATACTTGGAGAAGACGCAGCGAAGAAAGTTGCAGCAGTCCAGTGTTCCAACAACATCATATCTGATAGAGTCCATAAGATTTCAGACCATATTGAAGATGAATTAATTTGCAGATTGAAAGACAGTGAGGTGTTTGCAATACAACTTGAGGAAAGTACAGATGTCGCCGGGTTATCAATACTGCTTGTTTTCGAGAGATACCCCTTCAGAGGATCTATTGAAGAAGATTTGTTTACTTTGTGCACCTTTGGAGACCAACACAACTAGAGAAGAAATTTTTACAATCATTAAACACCAGCATATTGATTGGAAAAAATGTATTGACATGTGCAGCGATGGAGCTGCAGCTAAGAGTGGAAAAATAAAAGGAACTGTAACAAGAATAAATAATGTTGCACCTAAATGTAGTAGCAGTCACTGCGTTTTACATCGCCATGCCCTTGTCGCAAAGAAAATGCCATCCAAATTAAAGAAAGTTCTCAATCAAGCCGTACAAATTGTCAATTACGTTAAATCACGCCAACTCCAGTCAATGCTTTTTAAAAAAGCGTGTGAAGATGTAGGAAGTCAGCATCAATCACTTCTTCTACACATGAAAGTGAGATGGCTTCCGAGAGGAAAAGTTTTATCCATGTTATTTGAATTGCGCAACGAGCTTAAGATATTCTTCACCAAACAACCCATTTCTGCATCTGTTAGTATGCTTGTTGAACTATTGCACGATGAGCAATGCTTGATGAAATTGGCTTATTTAGCTGATATATTTGATAAACTCAACGTAATCTGCAATTCTTTACAGAGAAGAACTAAAACCACGTTTACAGTAAGAGATAAAATATATTCACTTAAAAGCAAACTTGGCTATTGGAACGAATGTGTTGAACAAAAAACGTTATGAAAGTTTTACTCTTTTAAATGGCTTTCTGGAAGAAAATGAGTTGCAAGTAACCTCAGATGTGGAAAAAAAAACATACATGAACATTTGATTAACCTTAAAAAAATCCTTGAAAGAGTATTTCCTGGAGAAGTTACAGGACAGGGCACAGAATTCATTCGCAAATAATACCAAACCATCGATGCTAACTGTGTCAGAGTATGAGAATTTGATCACCACTAAGTGTTCATCCCTTCTAAAACCAAAATTTCAATCAGAAGATTCTAATTTGAATTACTTTTGGATTGGACTTAAAGATGAATACCCTGCAGTCGTTGAGAAGGCTATTATGGTTCTGCTTCAGTTTGTGACGACTTACCGATGTGAGACTGATTTTTCAGCTTATGCTTACACCAAAAATAAGTACTGAAACAGACTGGATGCAGCTCCAGATCTTCACGTCCAATTGTCAGACATTAATTCTACTGCTAATATAAGTAAATATGGGAAAAAAATTCATTCTTCACATTAAATAGTTACTTTTTTTTTTAAATAAATGTTTTATAATACTTATAATAATTATTCTTTCTTTTCATGTAAAACATGAAAATATTCAAACTACACTACAAGGTACAATCACTTTTGTTATTATCAAAATGGGGTTCCACCAAAAAAAAGTATGGTCAGTTAGGGTTCCGTGGCCAAAAAAATTGGGAACCTTTGGTCTAGACTATTACAAGAGTTACGGCTTAGACCATGTGGGCAATAAAGAAGGTTAGCTTAAGTTAAAGT
This sequence comes from Timema douglasi, assembly GCA_901482245.1. Lineage (NCBI taxonomy): Eukaryota > Metazoa > Arthropoda > Insecta > Phasmatodea > Timematidae > Timema > Timema douglasi. The sequence continues at coordinate 57,790 of CABEEJ010004583.1, forward strand.
TACAGCTTGTTCCTTCATTATGTGGCTGGCTCGAGAGAACAGGTCAAGATCAGCTAACAAGTGTTTCTGCCAACACAAGGAACGGAATATATGCCAAGTTCAGAAACAGAACCAACCTCGTTTACATGTGTTTTTTAATCACTGTTTTCATAACTAACCTTGGTGAAAATGAATAGTATGCCCTGCCTTTTGATCAAAGTATTTATTTTTTGATAAAACATTGATGAAAGTAAATCATTCCTCCCCACCTGTGACAATTAAAGCTTCAGTACTGTTGAGCTCTTCAGTGAACAGCCTGGACACAATAAGCTCTGGGCAGATGATAAATCTGATCTCTTCTTGAACACACCCTGAACCTAGCACTCCTCCCCCCACCATTCTGTGAGAGATAACAAAACATCTTCAATAATATGAAACAAATTTCACCCTCAGCAAAAAAAAATGAGGACAATAATTATTATAGCTGTGTGAATAGCATGTAGCAAATCAAGAAGCAAAATGTCAAATGTGTATTCAATAATATGACTAAAATAGTTAAATTTAGCTACATAAACGAAACACAGGCCAAGACTTTTTGCCATGAGATTAGTGCTGAAACATATAAATCAATGTTTAAAAGATCAGTATCTATAACAAGTGGCCAAAACATTGATCATCAGCTTAGCTAATTGTTGGATTAAATAGCAAAGGTATTATATTCGTTAATTACAGCTGTAGTTGTATCTAAATATATTCTTTAAATTAAAAAATGACACCTGCAGATGGGAAATGAACTCAGGACCTTTGGTTTAGTACGTCAATGCTCAAACCACTGAGCTATCCAAGATTCATCCCATGCCCCGGCTTATTCTCCACTAGTATTTTAAGGCAGAGTCTGTGAGGGATGTGTGAAAATTGTCAGCTACATATGCAAGATCAATTAAGATTACAAGATATCAGATAACGCAACCACTTTCGACTCAGGAAGGCCTTATGCTAACAAATGTATAACTACAACTCGCTATATTCATTGGGGGCTCCGCCCCAAAACCCCCAATAAGTTTTCTTTGCAAGTGGAAGTAAACTAATGTAATTTCAGAACCATTTTTGATAGGTCTTACTATTTAGCCACAAGACACCTCCAAAGAAAGGTGCACGCCAACTTTTAAGTTGCTCGGCGATTTTGAATTTTTTTCGGGGATTATGAATTAAAATTTTTAACTTTTGGGAATTTTCCTGTAGGTTATAGGCTAGAAGCTATAAGATTGCCAAATTTCAAGTTTCTAGCTCATCTGGAAGTGGCTAAACATTAATGTCAATGAGTGAGTCAGCCACGTGGCTTTATAGTAGTATAATTTGTACATATGCATATGGCATGTTGGATTACGCTATTATATTTGTTAATTATGAATATAGCACATCTAAATAACACATTCATTTGAAAAATGACACCTGGACATGAGAATTGAACCAAGAACCTATGGCTTAGTATGCCAATACTTTAACCACTAAGCGATCCAGTAGTGCTATAATCGGCCATGCTGATCATCGCCCCAGCCCTAATTATTATTTGATCTTTGCCATAAAGGATGCAATTAAGCGAGATAACACTACTGTAACTAAATGTAGAGTTAGCTGTAGAGTCCCTAATGGACTAAGGTTGTAGCACAGCTGATTGTTAAGTTACTTTTCTTGCTAGATATAAATATGTGGTGTTACATTTATAATTTCAGTGTACTCGTCAAATAGCAAAAAAATAACAGTTTTGCATACTATATTGCTTTAAAGAAGGGAGAAATGCTTTCATTTCCTTGCCTAAAAAAGTATACAACACAAGTTTGCTTTAATTGTTTTATCTAACAGCCAAAGATGTATGATTTATAAATTTTTCCACTGTAAACATGCAAAGCAGGTTTTGTAAGTTTGAATCAAATCTTAAATACAAGCAAATTTTATTTGAAAATTTTGAATTAAGCAATGAATCAAGATTAGTTATGGACCCTAGTCCTATAAGTTATCACAAATGTTGAATGAAAAAATAAATTAAGATTAATTTTGGGCCATAGTCCTATAATTTATCAGTTATGCAACAATAGCTCCACCTTGTAAAAGTTAAGTGGTAAAGAGCACTATTTTAAAATATATATATATATTTCTTCATTTCTCAAAATCAACACATATGTTAAGTATTATCCAAGGTTGTGATTATAGGCCATGCAAAGGTTTTATAAAGACTGTTTTGATAAAGAGAAAAGAATAGTGCTTATTTTCTGGTAAATACAGTAATAATTAGGGGCTCTGCGAGTACTCGTATTCCGAGCTTTGAGCCGAGATCATCGCTTAAGCTCAAAATCGAGATCAAAAGTTTTGTATGCTCATAAACAAACTTCTCCTTATTGTACTTAATAATCTATTTTTAAAATGCAATAGTAATAATAGTCTATTTAATAGAGATAATATCAGCATTCCCACTTATAAATCATTCAATTACTTAAATTGTTAAAAATTAATTTCAATTCTCACATTAATGACATAATATAACTTTAAAACCACTTTCGCCCAGTAAATTTATTCAATATTTTCGTCCATTTTGAATTATATTTGATTGAAGTTGTTTACTTGTATTTCCATGACAAAGTTATGAACATAAAAATAGCTAAGAAGATTACTATATAAATGAATGATTCTTTTTACTATTTTCACCTAGTCCCTTTCTAAAATAATAATTTATGATAAATTAAAAATGTAATATCAAGAATATGTTAATTTATTAAATGATTTCAAACCTCAGATATTTAAAACTCGTATTAAATAATACCTTTAGCTACAAAACTAGCTCTAATTTAGTTACTATTTAGTTATAGAATTAAGTTGGTTAACCTGTTTAAAATCAATGTTGATCTTATTCATTTCAATACATATTTTACCAAACTTATCATATTTAAATAAAAAAAGCATTTAATATTTCATATGGTTTGCTATAAACATTATTTTAGTCATATTATTTTTAATTTTAAAGTATCTATTATTATTATTATTATATTTAGCACCGCGTCTTACTACCCGTTCAGGTTATACGCTTTTAAGTACTAATTACTCTAATGGATTAGGAATGGGAAAGGTTGAAAGAGAGGAAGGGAACCCGCATTTGCGTGGAGGGAGAGTGGAAAACCATTTAGGAAAAACCACCCCCAGTTCACCCGACCGAGATTCGAGCCTCGATCTCCCCGTCCTCAGCAGTCGAGCTCAACACGACAAGCGCGTTAGCCAACTACGCCACCGAGGCGGGTTTTTAAAGTATCAACATCAACTTTAATAAGCATTAAAAATTGAATTGAAGTAAATTTATCAATAAAATAATGTTTAGCGATAGCCTGTACAACGCGCATGTTCAACTGCACATAGAGGAATGGAAATGGAACATGCGCAATTACACTAAGGGATAATAAACAAAATACGAGACACTTCAAATTTCTAATTGTTTATTAATCTTGCATTTTCTTATACGGTAAATTAAGTTACTGAAGCATATTTTGAAGAAATATTAGCTTCTTAAAACGACAATTTTATTAACTTTTTATCAAGACAGTGTAGAAACACTCTACAATAATGTAAAGTGATAGTGAAGGAAACCAACCTTATAGGATAGTTAGGTTAGGCTTAGTACTTCTCTATTTTCTTTCTACACTTTTACACTTCCTACTTCTTCAAACTTCCACAGTTGCACATTGTTTTGAATTTTAAGAAATATTTATTTTTTATTTGAAGGGACATTAATGAAAAAGTAATATTCCTGAAAATTTAAACTAACGTGCTACTGTGGAAGTTTTGAAGAAGTGGAAAAATTTAAGAAAACATGAAGAGAGAAGTGTGTTTGTTCCTATCTAGGCCTAAACTAACTATCACATACTTTACATCTCTGTACAGAGGTTCTACACTGTCATATTATACATTTCCAAGCTATCATGCAATTATTCATTTTATAATTCTTTTTTATAATTGTTAGTGTAATTTTAACCCTTCGGTGAGTATGAACGTATATTTACGTTCATTTTGTTATGGCTTCCTAGGAGTATGCACGTAAATATATGTTTTCATGTTTGTCTAAATTAGTATGGCCGTAAATAAACGTTTAACCATGTTAATGCTATGCTGCTATCTATGTTATGTTAAAGAAACTATTTTTAGACATTTAATAGTTTATATATTTGCTAATAGATGACTCTACTGACCTTT